>PVIY010013422.1:0-59252 GCA_004026745.1 Myrmecophaga tridactyla
GTTGGCGGGGTCAGTGTTTGTTGAATGCATGAGTGACTGTCTTACAATGACACTGAGGTACAGGTGAGGATGGGAAGGCAGTCAGGGCCGCCGGAGACATCCTTGCAAGGCACCTGCTGCATGTGATCAGCTCCTTGGGGCAGAAGATGCATCCCTCCCAACGGTTTCCAGGGATGTGTGCCCAGTTGCCTGGGAACCTGGCAGGAAAGGACACGTGGCGGAGCACGCAGAGCTGAGCAAACCCACCTGAAGGGGCATGTTTGCTGCCAACCCCCGATCCCACGATGACAACTTATCATGGGCCTGCAGCCACTGCCCTTGGACAGGGGTGGCAATAAAAGTGTCCACTGATCTCATGGTGCTGGAGGCCACGAAGCCCTGGGAGGTTTATAAGACGCCATCAGTGCAGGGTGGGGGTTGACTGGGGACGGGGGGAGAGAAAAGACAAGTATTTCCAAGCAGAAGGATGGAAAGAAAAACTAGAGGCAGGAGAGAGGAATACAAGTCTACAGAGATCCAATGGCTAAATGTTTCCAGAAGAAAGCAACTTGGAGCAAAAAGGTAACAGGGATAAGGAACTAGACACAGATGTGGGGAAGAAAGATTAAGAGTTGCAAAATAGAAAAATCACAATAAAGGACGGAGCACAGCCGATTGGCAAGGCAGGGCTAAAATAATGAAACCGAGAAGAAAGAAACATGCAAAATTCTACCTTGCCTTCCATCCCCACAAAGATAGGCAGAGAAATGGAAGTGAGATACCTCCCTGACATAGTTAAAAGATCTTTTCTCCGGCTGACAACCGAAGGGGATGAAGGACTTTCAAGATTGGACAGCTGAGTGCAGACTGACCAAGATGCTGAGAGCTTTTGAGTGGGGGCATGAGTCCATGGAAGACAGGTCAGTGGCGGGTCATTTTATTATATAGGACCAGGTCTGGCAAACAGGAAGGGCTTAATAGAGTGCAGTTATCATCATCATAATCAGCATCATCATCACTATTTCTGTTGATCTAGAGGGTGTGGTCAGAAGAAATTAGACAATGAGAGCACAGAGCAGTATTTATAGAAGCCTAAGCCAAATATATAGAACACTTATCTACCTTCCCCCACCTCCCCCGTCGCGGCTTAAGAGAGTCAAGGTTATTAAATTCCCAGGATGCCACTGAGGAGTACAGACAAGGTATGTGACCGTTATGATGGCCCACAAATACTGCTGAGCCTTCCAGGGCTTTCTGGAATGTGGCTGATCATGTTGGGCGTTGTATTAACTTGTGAGTGAGCCAGCATCAGATTGGGGCTGTTGGGCTTTATCAGAAGACAGAAATTGCTCACAGGCAGCTCCTGGGGATGAGGGAACTCTGGTGGTATAAACTCCTCCCCTTCACTGACAAGCTCAGGGTAGACGCCGGCAGGGGGGTCCTCCAGGGCAGGGGCGAGCACACGGGAGGTCGCCTGGATGGGGGCACGCTGCGGGCGGAGGGCATCCAGGGCTCACCCCCAGGACAGCCCCCTATGGGACAGGAATCTTCTCAGAGCAGTCTGTGGCAGGGTCAAGGGCCGGGATGCCATGTAAGCAGAGGCAGTCTCCCCTCCCCTCCCCTCCCCTCCCCTCCCCTCTCCTCCCTGGCCATCCCCTCTGTGCCTTCTGCAGGCCCTCTTGGAGCTTTTCACCAGCTGGTCTGCAGCCCAGAAAGCGGTTCCCCCCATGTTTGTTTCTGACTCCTCCCCTGCCAGTCCTTCAGCGTATGCTAAATTGTGCGTGGGGTGGGGGGTAGGGGGCATGATGCATGCATATGTGCATTTATTTGGTAGAAGTCCACAATATTTCCAGAAGGAATCACAGGAACCGCTAATCACATTGTTTGCTTTGGGGAGGGGAACAGGTGGCCGGAGCTAGAGGTGGGAGGGGGACTTTTTACTGCATTTCTTTGTATTATACTTTTTGAATTTTAAACCATCTAAGTTATTTATTCAAAAATTACATTAAAAAACTAACCAGAGTAGGATTTTATAAACCTTGACGCAGTGTTTCTTTTTGGAGTCCTTAGGAACAACTTGCAATTAGTTTATTTGTTAGAGTTTGGTTTTCCTTCTTTTCCCACTAGAATATAAACCTTATGACAGCAGGGGCCTGTCTGCCTTGTTCCTTAGTATCCAGCACACAGTTTGGCACATGCCTGCCTCAACTGTTTGGTGAGTGAATACAGAATGAGCTAATTCAGAGCACAGGCTGGAGTATTGTGATGCTGGGAATGAATCTATATCCTCCAGACTTTGAAAGCCACCCTGGATGTGCAAGGAGCTCACAACTGGTCTCAGTGAGTTAACTCTCTAGAATATTCCCATGATTTCTGGCCCCTGGGCCAGGGCCCGGCACAGAGTCAGTACACAGGAGAGATGTGTTGGCTGCATGGATGAATGACTTCATCTTCAGCATTCCAGAGCTTTCCCCCAGTGCCATTCTGTGCCCAGGCCCCACTGAGGTTGCGGTTTAGCTGTTGCAGCAGCTGGCATTGCTTTATCGATGACCCTCTCTCATCCTCTCCCTGCTGTGCCCTCTCCTCCCTCTCCCCCTGTCTGTCTCCCCAGCCAGCATTCTCCTGGCCAGCTTTCCCTCCGGCTCAGTGGTCTCCTTTCCTTCAAACCCTCCCAAAGCCTCTCTTTTGCCATGCATGGACCATATACTTTGCTCTATCCAGGAACAATCCCTGTGTAACATTTTGGCCTTTTTCATTACATGCTTTTCTCCATTAAGTGTTTACTTTTTCTCTTGAAAAGAATACAGGATCATTATCGTCAGTGGGGGAGGATGTAATAGTCACACAGAATAACACACAGCAATTAAAAATACACAGAGTGTACTGTAACATGGAGAAGTCTCTGTATCATTCATGGAGCAAAAGGGAAAGACAGACACAAAAGACTGCATGACTCCTTGTGTGTGAAGTTTAAGAACAGGTAAATTTAATGTATGGTACTAGACATCAAAGTAGCCCTTACTCTGCAAGGACGGGATGGATATGGCCCAGGAAGGGGCCTGAGACAACTTTTAGGGGTAATGGAAATGTAATGTACTCTTGATCATGTGGAAAGATGGATACATAGGCTAAAATGCATCAGCCTGTACCCTTAATATTTCCTCATTTAACTGGATGTCAGTTATGCCTCAAATGGATGAAAAAAAGTCAGGCTAGTACACTACATACCGTGTCCTGTGTTTTTGATTAATATATTTAAGCTTAGTACCGTAGGTAGCTCTGCATCACAATTTAAATGGCTGTGCAGTATTTGATTACATGGATGCCATTCATATCTTCCAACCAACCGCTTTCCCAGGAAGAAAACCCTTCTGAAATGATCTTTAGCCTCCTCTTTTTTCCTTCATTAATGTGTTCTCTGCAGATAAGCCAGGGAGAATGTGCTGCTGCCCTGGGTTAGAATTGTTAAGTTATAATTTGGTTCGTAAGGAATGACTTGAGTCCAGCATCATCAAAATTAAAACTTTTGTACTTCAGAGGATGCCATCCAGAAAGAGGAAAGATAATCCATAGAGTGGGAGAAAACATTTGCATATCATGTATTCTAATAAGGGATTGTATTCTGAATATATGAAGGACTCTTACAACTCAAAACTAAAAAGACAACCCAATTAAAAAGTGGGCAAAGGAGTTGAATATACATTTCTCCAAAGATACACAGATGGCCAAATAAGCACAGGAAAAGATGCTCAGCATCATTAGCCGTGAGGGAAATGCAACTCAAAACCACAGTGAGATACCATTTCACACCTAGTGAAGGATAGTTACCATCACAAAGATTAATACTGCTGAGGCTCTGGAGAGATTGGAACCTCATCCTCTGCTGATGAGAATGTAAAATGGAGTAGCCTCTTTGAAAAATGGCAGTTCCTCAAAAACTTAAATATAGTGTTGCTATATGACCCAGTAGTCCCCTTCTGGGTATATAACTTGTACACACATGGTCATAGCAGAATTATTTCATACAGCAAAAATGGAAGCAAGCCAAATGTCCACAAGTTGATGAATGGCTAAGCAAAATAGGGTATATACCCTTACAATGGAATATTATTCAGCAATAAAAAGGAATGTAACTCAGATTCAAGCTGCAGCATGGATGAACCCTAAAAACATTATGTCAAGTGAAAGAGGCCATTTACCAAAGGCCAAGCATTTATATGATTCCATTCATATGAAATGTCCCACCTCTACTGTTTTGATTTGCTAAAGCTGATGAAATGCAATATACCAGACATGGACTGGCTTTTAACAATGGGAATTTATTAACTTACAAATTTACAGTTGTAAAGCTGTGAAAATGTCCAAATTAAGGCATCAACAGGACCATGCCTTAACTCCCGGGCTCCTCTGTCACATGGCAAGGCACATGGTGATGTCTGCTGGTCCTTCTCCGCTGGGTTTCATTGCTTTCAACTTCTGGCCTCAGTGGCTCCCTCTCCTACCTTCTCTGGTCCTCTTCTCTGAGCTTCTCTTAATTTCATCTCTTAACTTCTGTATGTGTTTTATCCTTTTATAAGACTAGTAAAAGGATTAAGACCCACCTTGAAAGGGCTGGGTCACTTCTCAATTGAAATAATCTAATCAAAATGTCCCACCCACAAGAATGGGTAAAAGGATGTGGTCTTTTCTGGGGTACATAACTCCAAACTAGCACATCTATAAAGACAGAAAGTATATTAGTGATGCCTGGGGCTGGGGATTGGGGCACTCATGGAGAATGACTGTTAATGGATAAGGGATTCTTTTGGGGGGTGATTAGAAAATGTTCTTGATTTAAACTGTGGTGATAGCTGCAAAACTCTTGCATATACTAAAAGCCACTGAACTGTACACTATAGGATATGTGAATTATACCTTAAAACAATATCAGGCACTTGGCAAATATAATGGGAAAAGTATTTGTAATTGAATAACCCTAAAAATGTTAAAATAACTGATCATGATGTGGAGCTAGTCATGAAAGAAGCATCAACTGGTGTGGATCAAAAATTCAAAATTCTTGGGCAGCTGCCGTGGCTCAGCAGGCAGAGCTCCGACCTGCCATGCTGGAGGTCTGGAGTTCGATCCCTGGTGCCTCCTGCCCATATGCAAATTAAAAAAAAAAAATTCAAAATTCTGAAACTGAAAGAGGATGCTATTAATAATTTCATTTGGACAATGGAGATAAGCTGGGTCATGCAGTTACTTAAGATCTGACTAAGCCGCCTCCTCCAGGAAGCCGCTCGTGGTCGTGGTAGCCAAACCTTAGGCCCAGGCTTGGTTCTTCCTCTTGATGACTGTTTGACCCTGACCAAGTCATCCTCTGGTCTTGGGTTCTGTTTTCTTATTCATAAAATAGAAAAACACGTGTTAAGGTAATGCTAGCTGCTGTAATAGATAAACCTCTGAATTGCAGTTTCTTATTCAATTCAGAAATTGAAGTTCAAAGTCCACTGAGGTGTGCAGGACAATCCAGCTAGTAGATGGAGTAAGGGGGACAGAGGGGAGGATCCCTTGGGAGGGCAGAGGGGCTGGGCCGGGATTGACACTTGTCCCTTCCACCGCATTCCATTGCCCAGAGCTCTGTCCCATGATCCCACCAGGAGGCGCTTGGCCCGGGAGATGCAGTCAGGTGCCAGGAAGGTCCCTGTGTGGAAGGGAAGGAGCTTTTGACGGGCGGGCGGGCAGCCCCTGTGCCCCTAGGGCGTGCTGAGGTTTGTGGCCTGGGAGGGGCACCAGGCAGGAGCTCAGGTTGGCAGCGTCTATAAGCCACGGACAAGTCTCCCCGTTATTATCCTTAGGAGACTTGAAAGGCAAGATAGGCCCACAAAGCACCATTACTTTTATCACACATCAGGAAAACCTTTCCTGTGCTGACTTGGCCAGGCTGCCTGAACCACTTTTCAGTATAGCTCCCCATGGGAAAGGATATATATTTTTAAATGAACAGCTATGAACTCCCTAATCCAAAGGCTGCAGCACTCCTCGCTTGCTCCTGCTTTGTTGCAGCCTGAGGCTGAGCAGGAGATGTGGCTGTTCCATGCAAGGGGCAGGCGTTTCCTGCATGGAGTGGTGATTTTTCCAGTGGCGCGGAGTCTTGGCCTGGCTGCCCACTGCTTGCCGCTGCCAATAGGCATCTCTTGCAGGGCTGTTGCTATAGAGAAAATCTGATTGTATTCAAATTCAAGCTAATCAATTCAGAATCTCACCCGGAGGCGCTTTCTCTTTCTGCCTCCCCCAGGCTGGTTGAAGGTAAATGTTCTGCAGGGCCCTGTCTGGGCATGAAAAGAATGCCTTGTTCCTTCTGATGCCAGCCAGCTGCTCAGAATATGATTCATGGGGAAGCTAAAATGAGAAATTGATATGGTTGGAGCAGTTGTAAATTATTTCAGATGGAAGGTCTGACTCACAGGTAGCTCGTGCTCTCCCCACCCCCACCCCCTCATCCCCACACTGACACGAGTCACAGTCACACTTGTGCTTATTACAGACCTGCTCAGAGAGGCAGTGGTCTTTCTGGAGGAGTGCATGGGGTCTGGGACGTCTGGGTGTGACCCTGCCCCCTGCATTTCCTAGGGATGTCACCTGGATCTCTCTGTGCCTCCGTGGCCTTGCAAAAATACAGGTCACTTGTTGAGCCCCTTCTCTACACCAGGCACAGTGGTGATTTGTGATTCTCTCCAGTTTTAAAGACCAAGTTTTATGTGACTGGCCCAGAGTTGTAGAGGTACTGAGAGGAAGAGTGGGGACCAGAATCCAGGGCTGGTCCCCAAGGTCAGCCTTTTCCTTGGTGCCCACAAAGTGCAGGTAAAATGAGGTGCAGTTAAACTGAGGTGCAGATGGTCCAACTGAGTACAGCCTGGTGCCTGCCAGGCTGCTGCTCCATCAGGACCAGGTTGCTTTGCCCAAAGGCTGCCACCGAGAAGGCTGGTGTTCAGTCTGAACCCAGAGAATCTAAGGTCATGATGGTGATGATGGTGACGCCCTTAGCAGGTGTTCGCTGTGTCAGACATTTGTCTAAGCTCACCACAGGTGTGCCTTGAATCCTTGCCCAAGCTTCTCTCCAGCCTCCGCAGCCCTTGGCTCTAGGCTCTGCAGAGCCCTTTACAGTATAGCAGATGACCCTGGGCTCAGGCCATTTGGAAGCCCTGACAAGCAAGCGAAGACACTAGGAAGGGAAGAGGCCTGGACACAAACAGGCTGCAGCACCAACCCTTAAGAGCGAGAGGGGGAGGTCCAAGGGTCCAAATAAAAGTGGATGAAGATGATGATGGTGGCAGCTAGCATTTGAGGAGAGTCTTCTCCAGCCTGCATGTCACCAGTCCACAGGTCCAGCCACATGTTTGCCAACCCAGTATTTTGGGTTTTTGTTTGTTTGTTTGTTTTTGCGTTGGCAGGCACTAGGAATCGAACCTGGATCTCTGGCATGGCTGACAAGAATTCTGCCACTGAGCATCGTCGCACCGCCCTGTTTTTGTTTTTTTTTAATTTTCTGTAGTGGAAAAGCTTAAAAATATACACAAAGTGGACTCAAGGAGCCCCCATGCACCCCTCACCCAGCCCCACAGCCATCAACTCTGCACACCCACTTCCCACTCACCTCCCCTCTTATTATAATTTTCATACACATCCCAAATATCGTATTTCACCCATAAATACTACAGTGGTATGTGACAAGTTTTAAAAAAATGCCATTGGTTGCCAACACTTAAAGGAAGGAAGGTGCCACGAAAAACCCAGGGTGCAGGCGTCTCTTGCAGAAATCATAAGATCCTTCTGTGTTGGGCCTGTGTCCAGCCTGGCGGCAATCTGCTGGAGTTGAGAAGTGCCTGCCCTCTTTGGTCTGTGTCTTCTGGTTGCACTGTCCTCCCCTTCCCTGTTGACTCTTACCCTTGGCTCCTTCACTCATTTGTGTGACTTTCCTGGCCCTCAACAGGGATTTGAGGCATTTTAAGGACCTTAGTTTGTTTGATCCCCTTGGTAATTTCATTGCTGGCTCTGCTTTTATCGAGGAGAGCACGGAGGGTTAGAGAGATTGAATGACTTGCTTGAACTCACCCCCTTAGAGACTGAGTTGGAATCCTAACCCAGGTCATGGGGCCCCGGGTGCTGTGCCCCTGCCCCCAGCAGTTTGCAAAGGGATGGGTTATTCAGGGTTGGGTCTGGGCTTACCCAGAGAGCTGAGGGGGTGCTGTCCATGGGCTGGGCAGGGCCAGAGCCGCATCCGTGGCAGCAGTGCCCAGAGCCCAGTGAGTGGGTAGATGTGTCACGTGCCCAGTGGACTCTGGTGTCGAGCAGCACCTGCCTCTGAGGCTGAGCTGACAGAGCACAGGGCCCAGCCACATGGGCTTAGGGGGGCTGAGGTCTGTTGGGACCTCACATGCAGGCACTGACCTGAACTGGTCACAGAGCCATCCCTGCTGGTGGGCAGGGCTCCTAGCTAAACTGACCGATCCAAAACTGAGCAGGAGGGTCGTGGTGGGTGGTGCTCTCTGACCCAGCTAAGCAGGTCCAGCTCAGGAGGGGTCTGAATACCTCCCTCCCCTTCTTCTTCAGCTTTCCCCCCATCGTTTACTGTAACGTCTTCTGCTCGCTCAAATTAGGTTATCATTACTTTGAGGATGAGAAAGGGGTCTTTTAATTTCTTGTGCCCCCCATGTTTCTTAGCATAGAGCTAATTATGCAGCAGGGTGAATGGCTTCCCAAGGTGTTCCTCTGTCTGCCTCATCTCCTCCTACTCACCTCTTCCCCGTCCCCTTCCTTCTTGAACACACCCCTCTGGTCTCCCCTCCCCCCAAGAATGCCCACCCTGCCAGGCCACGCCATCCTCGTCCACCTTCTTTTTGCACTCCACAGGGAATATTCAGAAGTGGGAGGTGAGATGAGATAGCCCGTCCCAGCTCCTAACTGGAACACCCAGATATTCTAAATGTGTATTCAGGCTCCAGTACATTTTAGGGCTCCAGAGTTGAAATTCTGCCTTTGGGGGGCAGAGTGAACAGATGCTTCCTTCTCCTTTCCCTGGACCACACCAAGAGCCCTTTCTCCGGCTGGGCTATGGCTGCTTCCGTTTTCTCATCAGCACCTAGGGTAGAGCGTTCAGACTGCCCCACCCTCCCTATCCCCACCAGGAGTCCCTGCTTCACAGTTGTCCAGACTGAATAAGATAAGTGTCTAAAGCACTTAGCACAGTGCCTGCCTATTTCCATTAGGCATTTGATAAGCACCAAGTGGGCATCTCTTGGCTGATTTTCGCTTGTACTAGATTATTTTTCAGGTCATAGCTTGCTGAGCTGTCCTAGTCTCTGGGATGTTAAATTTTGTTTGTCTTTTGAGGGGGCAAGTGGGAAGTTGGGGCTGGTCTTTGGTGAGCAGTACAGCTGGTGCAAAGCCAAGTTTGGAGTAGCCAGGTTGAAAACTGGGTTAACCATACGGCAGGTACAGGGCTCTGAGAAAATGTAGATTCAAAGAGAGTCCGTGGAGCCAGCTTTGAACTGGCTTAAATGCTTTTGAACAGTGAAGACATTCAGTTGCTGGAGCCCCTGTGATGTGGAGGGTCGTGTGGAGAGTTTAGATTGCTTGCCTGGGGCATTGGAGTCTGCAGACATGGGTGCTGGTCCGGGCCCAGCGTCTGTCATCCGTGTCTTGATGCCACATCTTCTGTGCCCAGGGCCTAGTGGCCACTCTAAGGAGGAATCCCCAGAAAAGGCATCTGGGAAGAGGGAGCTGCTTGCCAGTGGTCAGGATCCATTACTTCTCTGAGTGAAGCAGGTGGATGCACTCAGAGGCCAGGCAGTGGGAGCCCAGGGATGGTTTCCAGGTCCTTACCCAGAGTGCAAATGGGCTATGGGGAGCTCCATCTGGGCCACGTGTACCTGTAGCAGCTTAGGATGGCCAGGCTGGAGGAGCAATGCTGCCCAACAGCTGTTTTGTACCCTGTGGGTCCCACTGCAATGGCACAGGGCCCCTAAGACCTCAGTGACACTCAAGTTTTTGAGAGTTGAAAGGGGATGCTGTTAATTATTGCACATGGGCAACAGGGATAAATGCGATCATGTGGTCATGCAACACAGCCTCCTCCAGGAAGCCTTCCATGGTCACTCCAGCCTTTAAGTTTACCACTGATTTGATGTCGATTTGACCATTGATCTGGCACTTGACATAGATTGCGAAATAGTAATTAATCCCCCCCACACACATAAACTTTTTGAAGGCTGGGGATTGGTCTTTTATAGTTCTTTGTATGCTATGTAATAATGGGGAGCACAGAGGTCCTTCCCCCACCTTAGAGAGGGCAGGGCAGCATTTGAGGGAATTTGACATATTGAAGTACAAGGTGGATGTTGGAGCTGTGGGTGCAAAGGCTCGGGGGCACAAGCAAATAGGCAGGTCGGAGAGCTACAAATGGTTTGTGGCTGCAAAGTGGAATGAAGGTCAGGTGTGGGGATGAAGAGGAAAATGGAGTTGGGACTGGAGAGGTGGGTGGAGCCACGAGTTTTCATATTAAGGTGATGATGAGCCTCGGAGGGGTTTGCGTACCCCATGGCTAAAGGATGGATGTAATTCTTTTGTAGGGTACAGTTCCAGCCAGGTGCAGGCCCAGATGCGGGGCCAGGTGCGGGGCCAGGTGCGGGGCCAGGTGCCGGGCCAGGTGCCGGGCCAGTGAAGGACTCAAAGGAATCGGGCCTGGCCCTCAGGGAGCTCACAGCTGGGTACAGTGACCCTCCATTTCCCGGCCCCCCAGCCCGTGCTAACAACAGGATCCCCAAACAGAACCAAGAGCACATTTTTCTGGCCCTGCTCCCGGTGGCTCTGTGGGAACTGAGCCTGTTTAATTTCCTCCTGCATGTTCCCTGAAACCCCAGGAGAGGCCTGGAAAGGTGGGGTGGGCGTTTCCGTCTCTGTTCTTGCGCCTGGGTCACGCCTGGGGTAGGGGAGCCAGGGGCCCGCCAGGGGCCCGCCAGCTTCAGCACCCCCCAGCTTCCCCTGCTCCGGAAAGCAAGTCACTGCGTTCACAGCTCATTCCTGCTCACCGGAGGTAAAGGGAGGCCTGTGCCATCGACTCCCGGAGGTCTGCTCCCTCCCCTTTCCCTGCCCTGGTGGTGGCTCCTGCTCATTGCAACAGCCTCCATGAACTAACTCCATAAACACGCACACAAACACAGCATACTACACCACACACACACACACACACACACACACCATGATGTTCTCTGTTACCGGAAGCTGCAGCACCAGCCTCACCCACCCACCCCACCCCTCCCCCCATCCCCTCCGCAGCATGCTCTGTTCCTGGCTCCTTGGCCTGACTGAGGCTCAGGGCCAGGCCAGAGGAGGCTCCCCAGGGCAGAGGTGGCAGTGTGTCAGAGCCAGCCAATGTCAGCCTTGCTGGTACCACACTGGGCTCCGAATCACCTCTTCCCTCCACATTCGCCTCTTTGGGGGTATCCAGTGAACCGGATACACTTCTGTTCCCTCTTCCCCAGGGGTGAGCAGACACCCCCTAGGCCTCATTGTCCCTCGTGCATGGAGACCCAGTCTAGTTGGCCCATCGCACCAGCCTTTCAGACAGGGTGGATCCGTACTGGGGTTAGAACGGTCTGTTAAAAGATGGAACCGTGTCAACTTCTTTTAGAACATTGTTGTCAAGGAAACAACCAGCTTCCTTGAAGGCAGAGAAACTCCTGTAGTTTTGGGCAGCATAATTATTAAAAAACAAAGAGTTGCTACCATTGAAGGCAAGAAACAATCACTACCTGCCCTTGAAAACAGGCGGCTTGTGCTCTTGCCTTGTATGTCTAATTTTGAATCCTCGGCACAACTCCTGCCCTCAATCCCCACTCCATCTGGGCTCCAGGTATTGCTTTAGTAATTCTACAGGCGAGAAAGAATGCATATCAGAGAGGTTAAGCAATTTGTCTTTGATCACACAGCTGGGTCCTGGAACTACAAGAGGAACCAACTTCTGCAGCCTCCAAAGGCCTTGTGGGGCCAGTACACACACACACACACACACACACACCTGCCCCCGACAGCAGTGTCGTGGAGAGAGTAGCCTCCTGGCCCTTTCCTCCTTTGGGAGTGGTTGGGGCTGGGAGGTGCCTCATGGGAAAGGGTGGAGTAGAGCTAAGCTTTTCCATCCCTGCAGATTCTGGCATTCTCTATGTTCCTCTCAGAGGGCCTGATTTTGACAGGCAGGGAGCCTGTTATTTCTTTTACACATACCCAAAGCTAGGTGTTGAAAGTAGAAAGATTTGGGGAACGAAGTTTAGTTCTGGGATTTTCTAGCAATGTGGCTTGAGCAAGTGCTTCAGTATCTTGATTGGTGAGATGGGGACAATCTAAATATCCGCCTGTGTTAGAACTCTGGGTGGCAAGTGACAGAAGTTAACTGGAACTAGCCTAGGCACAAAGGAGATAAATCAGTTCATGGACTTCAAGGAAGAGATAATCAACAAGCCATCAGCCAGTCAGGGATGTCACTGAGCATTTAGAGGAAAGGAAACCAGGGGCTCGGACCTTGCCAGCTCTTTTATTCCTTTTTCATAGCCAATCCTTAATTCATGTTGTCCAGTTCTCTCAGTCTCTCCGTCAAGAGTATGAAATGTGGCTGCCACTAGCTCATTTCCCAGTTATGGGCAAGAGACATACATCCTAAATCTAAACCTGCCAGGAAAGTAGCTCGTTGGTTCAGTGTGAGTCCAATGACCCCTAAGCCAATCTGTGACCTGGAAGGCAGCTGCTGGGATTTGGTGGCGTCACCTCTCAGAGGCTGTAAACATCGGACTAGATAATGTTCATGATTACTTTAGCCAACGGCCTGGCTCTGGAAACGTTAGCTCCCTATCCACCCCCATAAATACTTAATTCAGGTTAATTGAAAGAGAAGATTAATTTGGATTAATGAGGTGCATTTAAAAAAATGTTAAACATTTAAGCACATGGTTATTCTGTTAACAAAACATTTTAAATGGCTCCTGCTGGGTCTAGGCCAGCAGTTTACATTTATACTTGGCATCCTTCAAGTCCAAGAGAATGACATAAAATCTATTATTCGTAGAGGATAAAGAGAGACAGAGATTTAAGACAGTAACAATGCTTTGTCTAGACTCAACTGGCAGTTAGCAGGTACTCAACAATGGCTTAATTCGATGAACAAAATATGTTAATTCATTTTACTCTTGCCTCTGCCTTCAGTTTACTTCTGGAACTCCTACTAGTATAAACTTCAACCCAGGATGAAAAATCACATATTTTAATTTAATGGATCTATGCAAATAATGTCCTCATTGTGTAATTGGCCCCTCTCATCACAGTGCACCCAAATCTATTTTCATTCCGCATCTATCTCCCAAGGAGCTTGGGCTCAATAAGTCCCAGAACATACCATCCATTGTTTGACATTGTTCCATCCTTTGCTGTTCCCACTGCTTGGAATGCCCTCTCTTCCCCTTCTCTATTTCCTAAAATCCCGCTGGACCTTCAAGTTTCTTCTGCCAGCCCCGCCATCCCAGCCCCAGGCAAGCCTGTTCCTCTCTGTTCCCTCTTCTGCCATCCACTGTTCTTCTTGTGTCTATTTTCCCAGTAAGATGCTGACTGGGACACGGTATTCACCAGTTTCTCTCCCATTCCCAGTGCATTGCTCTGTTTCATTTTTAAATGAATAGATTCAGGGGGACCCAGGAGCCACCTGGTCTTCTTTCTGGTCCTGCCCAGCTAGATGTTGAGCGCATGTGTAAGAGACGAGGGTGGAGGCAGATGTTAAGGCTTCACTGGCAGAGGGACACAGCTGCCCCTGGGGGTACTCTAGGAAGCCGGCCTTTTCACAGGGAGCAAAATGTGTTGGTAAGGAAAGCTTTTTCTAAGTGTTGAGCACTGCAGTTATCTGCTGAGTCACAAGGAGGCCCCTAATTGCAGTTTCCTAGACCTTGACACGTCGCCATGCACAAAGCCAGGACAGCGCCTGCACATGAAGCAGTCAGGGAGCCTGTGCAGAGTGTGCCCTTCGGTGAATAAAATAGGGTTTATGGGAGGTCCTTTCCAACCCCATGCAGAGGAGTGGGTGGCAGGGGCTTGGTTGGAGGCTACCCCAGGGGAGCAAAGTGGGGGGTGCGTTGTCCCCCTGCTCAGTGGCCATGTATCTGGGTGATTAAGAGCCTGACCACCTGGGCTCAAATACGGGTCCGCCCACTTCCAGCTGTGTGACCCTCAGCAAGCTGCTGTGCCTCGGTTTCCTCATTTGCCTAACAGGGATAATAAAAGAAGCTGCCTCATAGGGTTAAAACAATTAATGTGAGGATCAAAAGTATTTATTTAGGTCAAGTGTTTAGAATAGAACTAGAAAAGTCCAATCAGTTATGCTATAACACTCCATAAGTGTTCCCAAAGGCTTGGGCGCTGTGCAAAATCACACAAGAATGGAAAAATGGGAGTAAGAGATAAAAAGGATTAGGCATACCAGACTTAAAAGCTTTGTTAATGACACATTTTAAAAAAAGAAGCAACCGATGGGAACCTAATATAAATGATAGTACAATTTTACACATGGTAAATGTGGTTAAGAAATAAATACTACAGTAAAATAGGTCATTTTCTAGGGAAGGACCTGAAGTCAGCTTCTTTAAGTGGGCATCGGATGTGTTGCCCACTTGTGAGTTATTGTGAAGTGGTGGAAGGAGGGTTATGAGAAATTGGATGGAAAATTTTAAGTGCAGATATGGATGGTTTGGCTCACAATGGGGACCTTGCTTGAGGAGTGTGTGTGTGTGTGTGTGTGTGTGTGTGTGTGTGCATGTACATACACAAGTTTTGTGTATTCTTGACCTAAACAACTTTGCTCAGCGGGGTGCAGTTTTTTGTTGTTGTTTCTTACAAATGAAATTGTGCATAAGCAAACACAAAATTTGCTTCATGTATATTGTTCCTTAATATCAACTGCATTGGGACTAATTCCTGTTTTTGAACAAGCATTGTGGCAGAACTGGCTGTCCCTGCTGCACAAAATTCTGTGCACTACTTGACTGGATGCTCATGGCTCCTGGGTCACGGGGCTGGGCCTGCCATCAAGCTCGTCATCCTCAGCTCTGCACGATGAGTGAGGAAGGACCGGTAGTTTCACCACCCCCATTGTATAGACAGGAAAGTGAAGGCTCAGAGCCCAAGACCCGTCCAACAATTCCTACAACCCAAATCGGCACTGCCAGGCCTTTCCACCTCTACAGCTGCTCCCAAATCTGCCCACGTGGGATACTCAGCCCAGTGTGGAATGTTAAAGCATGCAGATTCCCAGGCTTCTCCAACTGGCATTTGGATCCAGTCTCTCTGGGGCTGGGCCCAAGAAGCTGATTGACAAGAATCCCAGTGATTCTTCTGACCCTGCAATGCCAGGTGACACTGTCCTGTATCTCCTTGCCGTGGTGCATAGAGACATGACTTGGACCACATTTGTCCTTGTGATGATCAAAATGTATAAAACGACATGTTCCATGTAAATGAAACCTCATTCCAAAGATGAGCCCTTCTCACCCTCAAGTCTGACCTATGCCCCCCAGGAGGCAGTGTAACCCATGTGGAAAGCTCTTATTCAGTGGCATTGACCTGTGCCCTCGCTCTCTAGCTGTGAAGCTGTGGGCAGGTCACTACTGGGGAGGGGAGTGCTGGGGATCCCAATTTTATGGATATGGAAGCCGAGGCACTCACGGGCTCCTATCTGGAAGGCATTCCACCTAGTGCAGCACCAGCTCCCTTTATTTGCCCCTTTGAACTTTCGGTCTGGGTAGTTGGGGCTCATAGTAGGCATGAGGCTCAGGAGGGTCTTTGTCGGGGAAGCACAAAGACATGATGCTGGGAAGCAGCTTGGACTGATGAATTTGAACACGGATCATTGAGACGCAGGGCTGGGGGGCTGTTGGGTCTCCATTCACTGTCATGAGCCAGGTTCTAAGCACTTGAAAAGCACCGGCTCTCCTTTCACGCTCATGGCAACCCCAGGATGCTGAGCACTGGAATTACCCCCACTTTACAAGGGGGCACTGAGGCACAGTGAGGGGAAGCAACTTTCCCGCTGTCACGGAGCTCGTCAGCGGTGGAGCCGGGCAGCCTGACTCAGCAGTGTCTGCCCTGACCCTGACAGTTGGCTCCTGTGGTTTTTAAACTTTTTAAAACATTATAGGTTGCTGCCCTGCTTCAGAAGGTCTGCTCAGCACCCACTGGTGCCCGTATCATGATTTCCAGTCCCTTAGAGAGGAAGGACCACCCTGAGTCATAACTGGCCTTGGGGCCAGACTCAGCAGGAGCTGGAAGGAAGAGGCGCAAAGCCAGAAAGCAGCCTGGAGGGAAGTTATTTTCAATCAAGTTGGGCTCTGCCTCCTAATCCTGCAGGGATGCGGGACCTGGCTCGGCCACTTGGACCTGAGTTTAGAACCTAGACCGAGAGCCTGGAGAATAAGCAAAAGGACAAGAATGTGTCTCGGAAAACCACCAGACAGGAAGAGTTACATCTGCTCCTGATGAAAGGAGCAATTGGCAGTTGGGAGGAAGGGCTGTTCACCAACAAAGGCCCCCAAATTCTCTCCCTGACGCTGCTTGCTTACTTGGAGAATTAGAGTGCATTTACTTAAGACATTTGGATTTTATTTTTTGCCACTGTAATCCTCAGCACTAAATTCCCTCACCTCTCTGAGCTTCACTTTTCTCGCTGTGCAATGGGTTAATACCCACCTCACAAGTGCTCAGCCCACTGCACAGAACTTGCTCAACAAATATAGTTTTCACAATCAAGGGTAATAAAAGACCTTTCTGATTTGGACCAGGTATTCCTTGTTCAATGGTTTAATTTATCAAAATTAAGATGTTCAGATTTGGACAGGTAGGAACCCATATGTTTTAAAGACTATTTGCTCAGGAGGTGAGTCTTTTTGTGCCCCATCTCTGGTTTTATCAGGTTAGTTGATGAGAATATGGCATTATTTTTACAGGCAGGATGATTGGACCCCATCCACTAAGCTAATTAAAGTGCAGAGGCACAAACTTTTCAGAATGCAGGATGGTGGGTGGTGGTTTTATCATCATCTAAGAACTAAGAAGATGAAATTGTCTGCAGTCCTTCAACAAGCCCCCACTCCCAAACGCACACGCTTGAGATCACTGAGTGCAGGCACCAAATGCATATCCCACATGGGAAATAAAAAGTGTGCTCAGGAAATCCAGAGGTTAGAGGAGGTGATATTTGGATCCCCAGGTGGTCCCTGGAGCAGATTTCCTGTATTTGTCATTAAGAACCAGCTCTCTCCTAATGCCTTTTCAAGATCTTGTCTTTGCCACCTTTTTGAATGCCCGCCCTTCCCAATCCCCCATGCCCCCATACACAAACATTTGGCTCATGGTATCTGAGACTTTTTCCTAATCCCCCATGTTGTTCATTGGCCTCAAGCAATGTAAGTATTTATGAGCCCTTACTTATGCCTTAATCTCTTGCATTCATTCATTCTTTCACCCTGCAAAAAACAAGCTACCTGGTTCCCCAAAACAGCCTTTAGTATGGTTAATCTGAGGGGTTTTGGAAAGTGGGTGCTACCCTCCCTAGTTCTTTAGGATCTGTAATTGTTTTTTAATTCTTGTTCCCAACTCAGCTGCCAATATTTACTTAAGTCAGTTGGCTCCTGGAACAGAATTTAGATGTTGTGGAGAGCTTAAAGAAGGTAAAAGACTTCACAGAAAGCCTGTTTTCAATAATTTGTTCTCTGAGCCATCCTATCCTGAATTATTCTCCACTTGCTTCATGAGAGAATGGAGGTGAAAGAGAATTTCAGGTCCCTCAAAAAGTTAAATATAGAATTATCATATGATCCAGCAATTCTCCTTCTAGGTATATAGCCAAAAAAAATTGAAAGCAGGGACTCAGATACTTGCACACCAAAGCAGCACTATTCACAATAGCCAAAGGAAGAAGCAACCTGAGTGTCCATCAACTGATGAAGGGATAAGCGAAATGTGGTATGTCCATACAATGGAATATTATTCATCCATGAAAAGGAGCGAAATATTGATTCATGCTACAGCATAGAAGAAACTTGAAAATATGATGCTAAATGAAATAAGCCAGGCACAAGAGAACAAGTATTTTCTGATTCTACTTATATGAGATATCTAGAATAAGCAAATTCATAGAGAATGAAAGTTGATTAGAGTTACCAGGGACTGGAGGGAGGGGAAGTGGGAGTTATTGGTTAATAGTTGCAAAGTAGCTGTTTGAGGTGTGGAAGAAGTTTGGTGATGGGGTGACGGTGATGGTAGTACAGTATCATGAATATAATTAATACCATGGAATTGTACATTTAAAATGGGAAATTTTTCTTTTGGATGTATTACCCCAATAAAATTGAAAATAAATAAATAGAGATTTGCTGATTGTAAAGTTCTATTGAAATATAGGGGCCTGCGGGTATTTATGAACAGCAACTGCTTATTATTGGAATATTTATAACAGCAAAAATAGTGGAACTAATCTAAAACTTCAACAGTAGGGTTTGTCATTGAATAAACATTCTTTTCAGCATCACAAATGATGTTTATAATAACATGAGGATGGGTATTCTATCAGTTAGGATTGTGTTCAGCTGTAAGTAATAAAAAAAATCTGATTTGCAGTGGCTTTCTCAAAGAGGGATTTATTTCTCTCATATAATTGGAGATATGCAGCCTGGCACCAGTTCTGTGGCCCAGCAGGGCCATCAAGGAACCAACTACTTTTCCTCACTGCTCAGTCTTGGCAGTGGCTGTTAAGTTTCCTACTTCATAGCTCCATTCCAGGAAGGCGCACACCAGTGTTTTCTGCTCCCTTTTAAAAGAACATTCCTGGAAACTCCTGACTTGCACTTCAAATCCATTGGTAAAGCTTTATCACATGACCACCCCTAACTGCAAGGAAGGTTGGCAAATGATTATCTTAAAATTAGGTCGATTGCTATGGGATTCAGAAGAAGGGAAACAATGGGTAGTGGAGAGACCACCTTCACTGTCTGGCACAGTCCACCCATTAACCACCCACCATCCATTCATACCCTTCTTCCCATATGTGAACTCATTCACCTTCTCCCCAAGAGAGAAAGCCAGAAGGTTTCAGTCCATTACTGCAGCTGGGGCTCAGAGTCCAAGACAGGCTCAGAGTCCAGGTCAGTGAAGGGCTGTGTCTATCTCTCCATCAGGTTTAAAAGTGTCTGGTTCCTTATGGTTAGATGACCTACAAATGAAAGGACAAGTTATCTATCCCTTCAGCATATGCAGTCTTGGAGAAGGAGCAAGATAAATAATAATAACAGCAATAACAGGTGCCATTCATAAAAGGTGAGAAAAAAAATTTGACATGTTTTCAGCAATGCCTGCCACACTCAGTATCAGTGTGCATATGTAATATGGCCAAAATGATATTAAAACAAGCAAGCAAACAAACAAAAGACAACCCAGAAAACATATAGAAGAAAAATTAGAAGGAAATAAATTGTCTTAGAATGATTTTATCTGTCATTTTTTTTATTGTGTTTCCTATTCTTGTCTACAGATATCTATTAATTTTAGAAACAGAAAATCCCTTTGTCAGGTGCTATATTTGTAAATATTTTCCCCTGATTGTCTTGAGGTTAAAAGATCAGGAATAACACCTTGCATAGGGTCAAGTACATAATGATTCTTTTTTAAAAACTAAAACTTAAAATTTCTATTAACTTGCTTCCCATGCCAGAGACCCCAGTTAGATTTCCAGAACCTGCCCATGCAAAAAAAACAAATCTATCAAATGCATGCACGTGGTTAAATAGCAAAATGGGCACACATCATAAAAAACAGTAGCCCCTGCCCCAGTTCTCCCCACCTTCAGGACTCATCCTTGCAGGGAAGACTTTTAGCATGTTCAGACTCCTTAGAGGAGCTGCAGTCTGGTGGGGGAAGAATTGAGTGAACATATTTGAAATTGCTAATAACACAATCGTGAACAGCATGCAGCCATCTGCAGGGGGCCTGCTGAGGTGGGTGCCCTAAACTGGAAAGACTTAGAAAAGTTCTGTGGATGATCCTCGTCCTGGTTTATTGGCAGGTCTGTGAGCAGAGCTGCTGAGTGACCTGAGGTCCTGGTCTGGGTCAGGTCGGGAGGCCGTGTTGGGATATGGTTAAGGACACAGGCTTTGGAGCCAGGTCTAGGTTTGGAACCTGGCTCGGTCATTTACTAGATGGTGCCCTAACTTCTCCCTGCCTTGGTTAGCTTGTTGGTAAACTGGGGGCTAGAAATGTTTGAATTAAGGACTCTTCGTTGCTGCTTTTAACATTTATTGGTTTATTTAAATTCTCTATTCTTGCCCTAAATTTGGCTTTTTATATTTTTCTAGGAGTTTGTCTTAGTTGTGTTTTTAAACTTTTAGAATACAATTGCTTAATTTATATTTTTAAAACTGTTTGACCCAGGATCCAAATGCCGGCTGCCCATACCATCGGTTGGCATGTCTCTTAAGCTTCTAATAATATGAGCTTCACGTCATCTCTTTTATCCTTCACTTGTAGTTAAATTATTAAAGAAATTAGTGTGCTTTTAATCGTGGCCAACAGAACCCCACAGGAGGGCATGCTTAAGCTAAAAATTTAGATTTAATTTAGGGGTTCAGGGGTTCAACTAAATCCAAGGGCTCAAGCGTGCAGCAAAGCTGCAGGAACAGGCTGGAACCGACTGCTTTGCATGCTTTCCCTCTTCCTTTATCTTCCCATCTCTCATCTCCGTGTCTTTCTCATTTCCTGAATTTAATGGCCTCCACTCTACCTTCTCCATTCAGGGAACCAGCCCCATGGGGGTGGGAAACATAGTCCTATTCTAAATCAAGCCTTACGTTGATCTTGAGCACCCTGCCCTTACCGTATAGCTCAGCAGCATGGAAGAGGGTGCCCTGCACACCACTCAGGGGTGCACATCACCTTGATTATATGTGTCTCCCAGGGTTGCAGGGCCAGAGAGGTGATGTGAGGTGTGCGCAGTGCAGGGCGCATAGGAGCCCCAAATGCCCGGCAGCTTTAACAACAAAGAGTGGACAAGAAAACCTCTTTGGTATCAGAGCAAGTCCTCAAGGTACAATGGTGACAGGTGGCCTGGCGCCTCTTTGTGTCCTGAGAGGCAGTCAGACACGGTGCCTGAATTGGCTGCTTTGTGTTTGTGGTGTTTGTTATCCAGTCTGGCTCGTTGTCGTCGAACCTGCACCTGGGCGCAGATAATGCTGGCCTGGGAGAAATTCATTCAACAAGCATCTGGCCTGGGAACTTGGTGCCCAGAACAGCCCCATGTGGGGACTTTGATTCCAGCCTGACTCCCACTGATGGAGCTGGAGCCAAAGTGATGGGTTCCACCACGGATGGACCTCTGCAAGCCCCTGATGGCCGGGGCACTATCCAGCTCCCCATCCCTCAGCGCTGGTTCCTGGCTGTCATCATCTGGGATTTATTGATTTGATCCCTTTTCTGCCATCTGGACTTGTGATTCACATTAAGAGCTTAAGCAGAGCTGTAAGCAGGAACTACACAAGGTCCAAGGGGCAGATACAAAGAGAGAGAAGGCCTAGTTTTTCTTCCTGCAGCCACATTGATGAGGTTAGATTTATAATTTAATAGTTAAGGTAAGAGGTTGCAGCCAGTAAGCCAGTGATCCAGGCTGTATTGGAATTTGGAAGAAAGGAGTAAGCATCATTATGGGCATGGTGATGCGGAGAACCCAATGGATTCAGTACAGTAAGGAGCCACAAGATGACAGGTTTCAGTTTGATATCAGGAAGCTAGCCATCACAGCTGTCCAATGGTAGAACTGATACCTTGAGAGGTACTGAGTGCCTCATCCTGGGAGGCAAAGAGTACATCAGTGGATGGGTTGTCCATTCATGCACATTCATTCATTCATCCTTTCATCCCATAATCATCTGTACTTACACACCAGCACTGGGGACACAAAGATGTACCAAGACACTCCTCTGGATTCATTCTTTCATACATTTATTCATTCATTTAATATACTCTACATTCTTGAATAAAAACACCTGAGGTGGCTTGCGTAATCCATAAATTATATAGAATATGAATAAAAGACTCTATATCAAGGAAGATTTTCATAAAAAATTGAAGCCCAGGGAGAAGTTAATATCCAGATATGCAGGCCACAGTCCCACCTATTTGCTAAATTTAGACTTCAAGTTTGTGGGTGAATTTCCTGAGAGCAAAGCAAGAAAAGTACAACTGGTTATGAGATCACCATTGCCCCAAAGAGGCAAACTGAGCATTTGCAGTAGATTCTGCTCTTTTGCATAAGAATCTGTTCAATAATCTGTTAGGGATAGGAAATATCTCTTCTTGGTAGAGTTCTACTGTGGGCTCATCTCCTACTTACATGTGCTAATTTGTTGATAAATAAAAAATTCATCCCTAATAAAGCTTTTGATAAGGAATAATTTTCATAGCCTATCTGTGGGGAGAAATTACAGTAGCCTTTCAAAAGAAGTAACAAAACTTTCTTTCAGTTCATGAGATTTTCATCTGCCTGAAAAACATTCACTGGGGCTTTTCAGTCCAGAATTACCTGATGGAGAACATATCTGTATGGTTTTAGCTTTTCTCTAAAATATTAAAATTTGAAGAAACTGGAAATGTTAGGCCAGGGAATGGGGCATCCAAATAGCCTTCCAACATCTGAAAGCTGGCCTTGTGGAAAAATAAAAAACTCAATGGATTCAGCTGCAGGATGATATCAGGAAGCTAGCCATCATAGCTGTCCAATGGTAGAACTGCTACCTTGAGAGGTACTGAGTGCTTCATACTGGGAGGCATTCAAGTACACTCCCAATGATTATATGATGCAATTGGATGGGAAGCTATACTCAGTAACCTTAATTAAGGGCTGCTCCAATCAGAAGAGTGGATTGCTGAATTCTGTGATGGGTACAATAATTCTGGGTTCTTTGTCGTATTAAGAAAATGGGGTGAAGACTGCATCCCTTGATTACTAAGAAGTTTTACGTAGAAGTAGCTCTGTTTTTTTTAAACCTGTTTCTCTTTAAATTTTACTAAAAGAAGAAGGAAAGAAAAACTCAAGGATGATTAATTTGTTTCATCTTTCTTCTCCATGCTGCATCCCTTGGGTTGTTTAAAAAAAGGGAAAATTCTAGCAGGAATTGAGGGGGGGAGAGGACTTAGTGATATAACTTGATTTGAAAAAACCAGTCATTAAAGAAGGAAAACAAAGGCAAGAATTATTAAGTATAGTCGCCCCAATTTTGTAAAAGGAGAAAACTCAAGTGGAGTTCTTTGATTTGCAGGTACTGAGCATTCAGTTTTTGTGCTACCTTTATTTCCCATGCATTTACACTGACACCCCCCCCCCAACACTGCCCCACCATCCTGCTACTGCTATTTGATTTTCTTATAACAATAAACAGAATGCAAGCACATCCCTGCTCCTGAAGACTGAAACTGAATTTTAGAACTTGGGCCATGAGGGGTACAACCACCAGTATGATCTAAATGGCTGCTTAAATCAGCCTGTGGGGCTTGTGGAACAGGGATTGGCAAACTACGGGCCACCACCTATTTTTATAAATAAACTTTTATTGGCACACAGCCATGCCCAGTTATGTATTGTGTATGGCTGCTTTTGTATAAGAACAGAAGAGTTGAGTGGTTCCAACAGAAACCGTATGGCTTGCCAAACCAAAGATTTACCAGGAAAACTTTGCCAGCCCCTAGTCTAGAGTCATGTCTTCAGCTCTAGTTAAGTATCAGAATCACTTGGCAAGCTTTAAAAATACAGATGCCCAGGTCCCCAACTCCAGGAATTCAGATTCATTTAATCTGGAGAGGAGCCCAAGCATTTTTTAATTTTCAGATGATGGTCATGTGCAGCCAGAATTGAGAATCACAGGTGTAGTCCAAGTAGTTTTTTTTAAGATTACAGAACTGGAATTTACAATTCTAGAGGGTTCCTACACAGTGACAGTGATCCAACTTGACCTTGATGACAAAGTACAGAACCTGCAGTCTGAACCGTGGGGACTCTGGCATATGGGAGAACTTGCAATGGTAAAAGCCTTCCAGAGGGCAAACTGCGGTATATACATAAAATGGAATATTGTGCAGCTGCAGGAAGGAATGAAGTCTTGATGCATGCCAGGACGTGAATGAACCTTTAGGACATTATGTTGAACTCTAAGAGTTAAATTTGAGAGCATAGGTTATCAGGAGATAGAAAGAGGGCAGAGATTGGGCAATTGATGCTTACAGAATACAGAATGTTTAAAAAGGTTGATGATAAAAGGTTTGGAAATGAATAGCACGATATTGTGTCATGTTAACAATACTGTAAGCTAATTAATAAAGCTGAGTGTAAGTAAGACTGAAAGAGGATGATTAGGGTCGTGTATGTCATTGGGAGGAAAGCTAGAGGATAAAACCTGGGACTGTATAGCTTAGTGAAATCTAAAGTAGACGATGCAGGTGATTAGTTGTGCAAATGTAAGAAAGTTTTTGCATGAACTAGAACAAATATATGTCACTGTTAAAAGGTGTTAATAGTGGGGTGGTATATGGGGAAAGATACAGCTAATGCAAACTAAGGTCTATAGTTCACAGTAACATTGTAATATTCTTTCATTAACTGTAACAAAGACACTATACCAGAACCAGAGGTCAGTAATAGGGGGATTTTCTTTTCAGAAGAAATGGGAATGTTCTCATATAAATTGTGGTGTGAATGTGTAACTATGTGCTTATACGAGGAGCCATTGATTGTACACTTAGGATGGACTGTATGATGTGTGAATAAAACTGTGTGTAAATAGATAAATAGATACAGCCTTCCAGTGACGATGGTGGTGAGTTTCCCTGGCGTGGGTGGAAACACGTGGCCATGCGTGCGTGTGGGTGTCATGCTCAGTGTGTGCGTCTGGGGGCGTTTATGTATTGAGCCAGTTTTTGTTTGTTTTCAAATGGATGCATTTCAAGAAGGAACTATTGGTGGCATGTACGGCAATCGTATTTGTCGTGTTGACACAGCTTATTCCCCCAGAGCTCCAACTCAGGCAGCCTCTCTCGTCTCTCGCGCTAACACGAAATGTTGGTGACAGTTCTAGCTCAAGGAGAATTTGACACCTCTTGCCTTCGCTGTTTCAAGTTGTCGCCTCCCCTGTTGTGGTCTCTGTTGCTTAGGACAAGAAGTTAAATTTGGGTGGGCCACGGTTGCTCAGCAGGCAGAGTTCTCGCCTGCGGTGTCAGAGACCTGGGTTCGGTTCCCGGTGTCTGCCCATGCAAAAAAAAAAAAAAAAAAAAAAAGAAGCAGCTAAATGCACACTAATGTCAGTTTTTGTTGGCAGGCTGACAAGTTGTAAATGGGAATTTAAGGGTTTGCTTTGCCCCTTCCATTTAAAGCAGATAAATGCCATCCATCTATCTTGCCTTTCACTGTCCTTGTGTCCTCTGAGGCTGTGACTGCCTTTTGCCCCTCGTGGCTGCTTGGTGGTTTGCAGATGGTGTCTAGTGGTCAGCATCGCACATTCCAGCTCGGGACTGGCCTGGGACCTTCCCGCCCGCATCCTGGGAACGCCCTCCATCCCGGGCAAACCGGGACAGTTGGCCGCCCTAACTCTAAAAGACTCTGCAGCTGTTTGGCCCTGGCACACTCATAAAAACACTCGTGCTGGAGGGGTGAGTATGCGATGCTATTAAAGGCAGCTGTGCTTCAAGCGTTACAGTAAGGTCACTTGTACGAGGCTGTGTGTTCTTTGCCTCCTCTTAAAAACTGAACCCAAGAAGTGGAGGGTGTTCTTTTGTTAAGCCTGCTGACTTCTGTTCACAGGAGACAAAACACCGGCTGGCCTTCCTCCTGCAGTTGCACCAGCCTAGATGTGACACAGATTCTTCACAAGGGACCTGCAGTGAGATGTCTGCTTCTGGGGGCGGTTCTCGCAGCCCCGTGAGGTGCTGTGGAAAGAGTGTCAGCCCAGTGACAAGACTATATTCTTTTCTTGACCGTCACCCACAGCAGGGGGGGCAAGTCACATCCCTACTCTGAGACTCAGTTTCCTCATCCATGCAGGAGACGTCATCCCTCTCCTGCTGGGGTTGTGGCGAGGCTCGGATGAGGTGACGGTTGGCAAGTGCTTGGTGCTTGGTGCATGGAAGATGCTTCCCAAATGTTGGCTCCCTCCCTCCCTCCCTCCCTCGCATTGGGGCCGAATTCTCACTCAAGGCCTGCATTACTTAGGATGGGCGACTGCTGTCTCAACAACCCCAAAAGGGCGGTGGCTTTGGTGCAAATATAATTCTCATTCGATGGTATTTCTCATGGTGCAGCCCCACCCCCCGTGGGGGGCCCTTCCCCCGAGGGAGGCTCAGGAGTCCAGGCTCCTTCCCTTGAGGGGCTCTGTCTTCCAGATGGGGAGAGGACACGTGCATGGGGCTTTGGCTGGGCTCTTTGTGTGGGCCACACCTGGAAGTGCAGTACTTCACACTCCCCCCGTGCTATTGGCCAGAGCTCAGCACGTGGTCCCTGCCCACTGGATGTGTCATGCACGTGGCTGTGTGCCCAAGAGGGAGATGAGACGGGGTGCAGCACATGCCAGGTGGGTGTGTGGCTGCCCCACTTGCTGGCTGTGGGGGGCCCAGTGGAGATGCCCCCCATTAAGGAACATCTCTCTGCATTTCCGAAGCAGGAATCTACAAGGGGGGGCTGTCATCAGTTTTCATGGAAGAAGGGTCCCTCTCTCCTTCCCTTCTTCCTTACCTCCATGTATCCTTCCGTCCCAAACCTGGTGAAGGCTTTAAAGGAAGGCGGCGAGGACAGGACCTGTATTTACTACCCATGGCGTTGCGGGGGGCACCACTGTGTCTTAACTGATGGGCAGCGAGTGGTTTGGAGGAGAGGACTAAAGTCCCATCTCCTCCTCAGCTGGCCCCTCGGCGCGTCCCACCTGGGTGGGTCCTGTACCCTGGTCTGCCCCTCTGGGTGAACGCTAAACTCCCTTTTCCTGATCCTGCTATTTTATGGCTGGCTGGCGTCATCTGTCATAAATCAAGGTGGGCTGAAGTTTAGTGTGAGGTTAGACAGAATCACATGCAGAAAAAACTAGAGCGGGTTGCTTTTTTATTTTAGTTACAGGCAACAATATATATATATATACACATATACATATATATAGCTTAAAACTTAATTTGGTGTGTAATTGGGACTAGCTCTTCGGAGCCCCAAGTTATGTGTTTTGGAGCAGCTGAGAAGCAGGGGCATGGTGGGGCAAACCATGGTATGTTAATTGGAGGCCTCTGGACCCTGTGAGGGAGTTGGATTTAAGTCCCCGGTTAGAATGAGCTTGGCAGTTTTATTTGCGTCTCTGTGGGTGCGTGGCTGGGGAGACCACCAGTTTGCATGCGCTCGTGCATCTTCCTCATCCCCCGCACCCATGCCCTTGGCGTATCCCCCGGCCTGCCCAGGACGAGAGAGAAGGTGGTGGAGGAGCCAGGGGAGGGAGGGTCTCTTGCAGCTTCTGGCCTGCATCTCCTCTGCACATTTATTTGTAGTCGTTGCATGCTGCTTCAGCCCAAGGTCCCAAGGAGGGTTTTGCGTTTTATTACCAAAGTCTTGATAAAAGGGACTTGGGTCAGAGCAAACTATTCAGGGAGGAAAAACAAAGGAAATTAAATGCAAAATCACTGCTGGTGAAAAACCACATGGAGGCCTTGACTTTAATACCTCCAGAGCCACTGGGGGGAAGTGGCCCCCAGGAGTCGGAACCAACTCAGGCCTGGTATGCCTGAAGCCTGGCCCCTCTGCCGCTTAAAAAGAAATTGCCATTTAATTTGTTTCTGAGTTTTATTTCTCAAGTGAACCAGCATGGGGCCCATGTAATGAGGTTGTGTTTCTGGGAGGTGTTGAAAGATGGAGAAAGAAGTGAAACCACCAAGTGGGGGTCCTACAGGCCAGGACCTGGGGCAGGAGGCTTCTCCGTGGCTGCTGCAGGGTGTCTGGGGGTCCAGCAGCACCGAGGCAGCTCCGGGGTGCTCTGAGCAGCTGCTGGGGGGCAGTCAGGGACTTACTAAGTGCAGGCTTCCCAACTCATCATTTTCTGGGGACAGTGGGTGCATTGGGCGGTCTGATGCCTGCCTAACTAGCAGGGCTGCCTTGCTGGGCCACCGAGCAAGGGGAAATGTTCATTCCAATGTAAAGATCCAGGCCTGAGCGGAGGGAGCGAGGTTTTCATGGCTAATGCCAAGAAAGAGGGCATTTGAGCCATGGAGAAAAATGAGGCTAATAGGCCAAGGAGGAAAATGGGTTTCCCACACAGTGGAGGAAATAAGTCATCTGGGGCCAAGGATGGGAAGGCACACGGAAGCTTCTCAGAAAAGGTGGCATATATATAAGGATGAGCAAGAGATTTTTGCACCAGGGAGTTTTCAGAGGAACCCATAGACACAATCACCAAGTGGGACCAGCTGTGGCTAGACCCTGAAACTGTGCTGGCGCTGGGTACAAGCAATGTGCTTCACAGGAAATAATGCTTGGAGCATGGGTGCAGATGTGTGCCAGGGTCTCATCCCCTTGCACACAACAAGAGTGGAGGATCTCACTGAAGAATACACGTCTCTGCCTTCCTGCCCGCCCTGCCTCCCCAGCAGTGAGGGGTGGGGGGGCCCTTCGCTCTCGGATAAACCTTCCCCTGGAGATAGGAGCGCCCAACAGCTGCCAGCCAAGGTGGCCCGACCACTGTTCCCAAATGGCCTTGCTGTCCCAGCCCTGGGTGTGTGGCTCCCCCACCCCACCCCCAGCATCCTGGGATCCAGCCGGGACCCGCCCTTCCCTGCCGTGCGGCGTCTGTCCTCTCCACGCCAGACCCAGCTGCAAGGAGGCAGGCCCACTTCTCTCACCCTCCCCTGCTGCTGTGAAAAGGACTTGGCTCTGAGAGTCCTCGCTGAACAAAAGCCACGGAGGGGCCATCAGCAGCGGTGAGGTGCCCCACATGGTGAGATAGACGCTTCTGCAAGCACTGACCTCCTTTGTGCATCCGACAGCGACTTCGTGGTCTTATTTCGTTCCTCAACAGCCCCAGGAGGGCAGCGTTCTCTCTATTTTATAGAACAGAAACTCACCTTCAGAACAGAACAGTCACTTGCCCAAGGTCAACTGCGTTGCTGTGTGCCCACCCCATGCTGAGGTCTTTGCATGCTTTATCCTGGGGAAGCCTTGTCCTAACTGTCCCCTTCCCCTCTTCTCTGTCACCTGCCTGTAACCTCCCCTCCCCCCAGCTACCTAGTGACCTGAAGAAGAGCCACTACTCACCCATCCCCAGACCAGACAGAGCTGGTTCTCAGCACAGCCTATACCTAACACTTTGACACATTTACCCTCCCAACTCCATGTAGCAGGTACTGGGATCCCCATCCTACAGATGGGAAAACTGAGGCCCTGCAAGGGAGCTGACTTTGCACAAGGCCCCTCAGAGGGGATTCTTAGCAGAGCCCTCTTCTTTGCTGAGGTTCTTCTCCATCCTCGGGAAGGGAAACCTGAGGCAAGAGCAACTGTCAGGGGGCATTGAGTGGATGGGGTAACCTTGAAGGGCGGGGTGGGAGTAAATCTCCCAGACTAGGCTCTGGGCCTTTGGGCCGTTCCTTGTCTTAGGCCTGTGCTGGGCAATATGGGATATAGAGTGGCGACCCTGGCCCCCACCCACTGGATGCCAATAGCGACACCCCGCCCCCCGGCCTCTTTCCCACTTGTGACAATCACAGATGTCCCTCAGACACTGCCACATGTCCCTTAGGGGAAACCTTGCCCCAGTTGAGAACCGTTGGCCAAGAGCTGGGCCTAGGGTCCAACCTGTGGAGGTGTCCCCAGTGTGGGCCAGGGTGAGGGAAGCCGATAGGCCCGAGGGCTTCCAGGAGATGGTCTTGGAGTGGCTGAGGAGATGTCCCCAGGGGACGCTGCAGACAAAGTGGGAGTGGGGAGGATGGGGGAGGCAGGCACACAGGATGGCATCGACCTGGAACCAGGGCAGCCCGTGTTCGAAACCTGCTGTCCCACTGAGGGACTGGCTGGGTGCCCAGGACACCTGCCCTCTGGGAGCCCCAGGCACCTGATGCACAAAGCCAGGACAGCACTAGACCAGCTTCATAGGGACATTGTGAGGCTTCGGTGCTCGGCGCCCAGTGAGCAGCAGAGACTGCTCCTGGGCCCACAGCTCCATCCTCTGGGCCCTCACAGCCCTCCTTGGGGGCTCCTGACGCACATCTCTCCTCCTCTCCATCTGCTGTGGTCGCTGCAGGAAGGCAGCTTTTTGGCTCTTGGGAGCCTTTGAGCCTGTGGAAAATCCCACAGTGCTGCCAGCTGAGGCCGCCCCGCCAGGTGCCCCTCGGTCCCTACACGCCCCTGCATCTGTGCCAGCGGCTCAGGAAAAACCAGAGACCAGGCCACGCCTCTCCCTCTGACCCCTCCTCCCACCCAGGCACCCTGGATGGACGTCAACGAATAAGTCTCCCCTTGGGGAGTTCTGATCTGCTGATCCTCCCAGCCTGAAACGCCTCTCAGTGTCCCCTCTGTGCAGGAATTCAGTGAATACAACCAGGCCATAGGCCCCCATTCTCAGGGTTCCTTTAGAAAAATAAGGGAAGGGAAGGAAATTATTTCTTCATGCCCAGAGCCAGCAAACTACTCCCCATTTAATATCGATGTCATAGCAAGCACAGGAGCCCTATTGGCGTCCCCATCTTGATCCGTGGTGGGACCTGCTCACTTACCTGGCTCCAGATCGATGCCAAGAAGAGGAGCCCGCTGGCGCTCTCTAGGTTGCTCCAAGAGGCCTGTAGGAATTGTGCTAATTGTCTCTTCCTCCAAAACTCTTTGCACCGTAGTTACCTGCCTATTCAGATTTCCAGGCCTCAGACCCAGAGGGTGTGAGCCAGTAGTAGTTCTTTGGGATGGGATCCAGGAATCAGCATTTTAACTGTCCCCTAGAGGCCCTTAATGTTAGCGATCTGTGGGGCACATTTTGAGAAATATATTCATTTGCTGACCACATTGAAATGGTATCCACGAGTGTCTACGTGCATCGGTTCCATACGTGTAGGTGTGAATAGTTCTGGGAAAATGGTCATCAAAATGCCAGTATTGGTGATCTCTGGGTATATGACTTTTCAAGTTTTTTACATATGTTTCTCTGCATTTTTCTTTGTTACTTTAATTTTTTATAAAGAGCATTTATTTTTAAATACAGATTAAAGCTCTGAAGGCTTTGTAATGTAAAGGGGGGAATATAAAACATAGAAGGAAGTAGGTTCGAGGGAAACGTAGAGATGGGGGTGGAAGGCTATATGTGAAAATGAATATTTATTAACTCTTGCATCCCACTGTCTGCTGGAGCAGAGGTGGGACATTTTGTAACTAGATATGCTTCCAACTCCTGAGAGGGCCTGCAAGGAACGTGGAATGTCACACTCTCAAGTTTAAAATAGTCTGTTTTTGGCAATCCCAGAGCCAAAGCCAGGCTTGGGAATTTGGAATGGTTGAATCAAGCCAATAAGCTGGACCTCCATCCCTGGAGTCCTGTTGTACCCTGCCGGGCCCACGGGCACCCGGGCCAGCTGGGTGGAGCTGGGGATGGCGATTTTACAGCCCCGTTACCTCCTCTATTGTTGGCCAGTAAACTTACACCGGCCACCGCAAACACTCCCAGAGAGGGCCAGACCCTTCCAGAGAAATGGTTTCCTACACCTTTACAATGTGATGGAGCAGTGGGGGAAAAGGAGCCATTGGATTTATGGGAACTACATAAAGTTTATGGAGTCTTGGCAGGCCAGAAGTTAGAAAGGGCTTGCAGGATGGGGGTGTGGGTATTTTAAAATAGGAAAGGCCATGAAAGAGTGTCAGACCTTTGCGTCGAGACACTAGACAAAATACCCAAGTCCAGAGTATGATTTGTGACTGGGCCAGGGGACTTGACCTTCTTGGAGAGCTACTGGGGATACTTCTCATGGCGATCTCATTTAATCCCCGCACTGGTCCTGCGAAGGAAGCACGGCTGTCCACATTCTGCAGGGAGGAGACTGAGGCAAAGAGATTTTGAAGGTCATGACCTTGTCCAAGGTGGTCAGGTCATGGCCCGTGGCACCGAAGCGGATGTTCTGGAGCAGGCTCAAATTCTCACATGATGTGTCCTAGTTTCAGGGCCAGAAAGTATGGTCCCCGTACCCTCTTTCTGCTTGGGACTCACCTGCTGTTCATTTGTCATTTGATCTCTGTCCCCTGATTTCCTTCAGTTGTCACCTCCCGTAGGGTTTGGGGTGAAGCTGATTTTTTCTCAGGTTTGCTCACTGATTTTAGCCAGAATGGAAGTGCAGCTGCCCAGAGGTTAGCTCTGAATCAGGGCACGTTGGATCCCGGAGCCTGGTCTGCTTTCAAGAGCCCCTCCCTGTCCCATTCCACCCTGGAGTCCACCATTTGGAGAACTGCCCCTTTGGGGTCAGAAATGACCATTTCATTCCTGGCAGTATGTAAAATTTCTAATTCATTTCTGTTGCATATGCTCCTCATGGCATTCATGTTTTCCTCTCCTACTTGGCTGTGAATTCATTGAGTGCAGATTCAGCAAATGCTTAATTCTTACCTCTGTTTGTGCCCACAAGTCCTGGCATAGTGCCCAACATGTAGCCGTCACTGAATAAGTATTGGCTGGAAGGATGAGTGAATAGCTGGGCGGATGGGTGAGAGGATAGGTGGATGAATGGACAGACGGGTGGGCGGGTAGGTGAATAGATGAGCGTTGGATGGATTGGATGGGTGGGTAGATGGATGAGGCGTGTATAGACCACCTCTTCATTTACACCCTCCAGTGCAGTTAAACTAATAGCCTAACCCAGATCCTCTCAGACTGTAACTAAATGCACTTCTGTTTCAGGGGACCTACTTTGCTCCGTCTGAAGCCATATGGAGAAACCAGCCTGAGTGTTTGAAAGTGTGTGTGTAAATACTTTACAGTCCCCATAAACTTGTTTAAAGACAGTTGAGGGTGAAAGTATAAACTAGGGCAGCCTTTTGGGGGGACAATTTGGAAGTAGCTATTAAAATTTTAAATGTGCCTACCACTAAGACCCAGCAGTTCCACTTTTAGTTGTCAGAAGTAAGAAACATGCTCATATGTCTATGCACAGAGAACTATGAACCAGGATGCTTGTAAAAGGATGTGTGTTGCTTCATTGCTGATAGTGAAAACTTGGAAATAGCCGAAGTGTCCATCAACGGGGGATGGTAAATACACAGTGGAACATCCATACCACGGAAAACGCTGCAGGCATTAAAGAGAGTGAGGCCAGTCTGTGCAGACTTGGAAAATTGGCCTGGGGCATGGGCCCTCAAGTCTTCTTTGAGACCCCATGACTCATGGATCTCCCAGTTGCCTTCCAGCTCCTTCTCATTTCTATTCACTTCTTTTCCTTTCTTCCTCCTCTCTCTATCCACAAAGAGTAGCTTACTGAAATTACATCTTTAATTCTTATGTCAACTGCCAATGACCTTCTCTTGCAGAAAAGAGGGAAAATGAGAGAAAAGCAGTTATGGGCATAATTATTGTCTGCTGGCTCTTCAATTAAAAAGATTAAAAGGCACAATATTAAATTTTGATTTATGGGCACCACTATCATCTACCTAATAATGAGACTGAGACGGAAAAAAGTATCATAGCTATTACAGAAAACTGTAGCTTTCTCCCACTCCAGGAGATAAATTGGCTCTCATTTTCTTATTGCTAAAGAAATTGTGAAATGGTGTTAAACATATGTGATGTGTGCTTCCAACATGTTGACATCCAGAAGTTAGTAATTTAATAGACGTCTGGTTCAGGCATTTCACAGAAGCGTCATGAGAGGCCTGACAGCTGAAGCCAAGGAGGCTGTTGCCAGAGCCTGCCGCCCACCCCACCCAGCGGCAGCTGACCCATCACAGAGACTCCCTGCCATCCACTCAGGCACCGAGGCAGTTAATGCCACAGGGCTCAAGAGGGAGAGGACCAAGCACACAATCCAGAGTGACAAGGGTGTGGTCCATGTTCTGACTTTTCTGCTTATTAATTCTTTGACCCTCAGTTTCTTCATCTGTACAATAGAAATGACAACCTTACTAATTGTGACCTTGTGTGAGTATGTTTCTGGTGCATCCGTTTGCCCATCTGGAGGTTATACTAGAATGTGGTGGTTTGGAGCAATGTACCTGAGACAAACATGTTCTTAAACATAGTCTATTCCTGTGGGTGTGAACCCATTGGAAGCAGGATGTTTTGATGAGGCTACTTCAGTTAAGGTATGGCCCAATTCATTCAGGATGGGTCTTAATCCTATTGCTGAAGTCTTCTGTAAGTGGAAATGAAAGTCATATGGATAGAGATAACACCTCAGGAAGAAAGACATGAAGGTCAACAGAACCGGAAAGAGAAGGGAGAGGCTGGAAGAGGCCGCCATGTGCACTGCCATGTGACAGAGATGCCCAGGACCAAGGATCACCAGCAGCCAGCCCTGGCCACCAGTCTTTGGGAAGAAAGCATCGCTGTGATGACACCCTGATTTAGACTTTTTCCTAGCTCCAAAACCCTTAGCTAATGCATTCCCGTTGTTTAAGTCAATCCATTGCATAGTATTTGCTTGAGCAGCCAAGGAAACCAAAACATAATACCTACCACAGAGGGTTGCAGAAGGTTAAAATTGGTTAATGCACATGAAGTGCTTAGATCAGGGCCTGACACCTAACAAGTGCTCCGGAGATTTTTTCATTAATCATTATGATGACTATTCTTATTACGATTGCAATCTCCTTGGCCATAGTTGGAAGACAGGACCCAGGGTTCCTGCCTTCACTTCCAGGGCGCTGGCTGAAGTGGGCTGGACAGACCTGTGTGGTTCCTAGTTCTGCCTCCCTCCAGCTGCTGCCCTGGGCAAGTCAGGTTAACCCCTCTGCCCCCCATTGTGTTTGTCTGTAAAAGAATAGTTTGCCTTGCCCAGGTGTTGTGAGATTTAAAGATTAAAGGAAACAAAGTGCCTCAGATGTCATTAGTACTTGGTAGATGGCAGTTGCCCTTGACAATGAAAGATCTTTTCTTAAGAAACCTGTGTGGGTAATGCTGTCTCCTAGGAGGCAGTGTCAGTGTCTGGTTCATACCTGCCTTAGCTGTGTGGCAGACGCCTTCCTGGAGGGTGCAAAAGCTACCCTGCCTCTAAAAACAATAGCTGATAATAGCAGTAAATAGCAGCCCGTGTACCCAGGAGTGCACAGAACGTGGTTTGCAGAATCGCTGGTCTTCTTCCCCAGCCTACGTGCTGCCAGCTGCCTCCTGGTCCTCATCGTACACAACAGAGCTGGAGGTGGGAGCCTGACTCAGGCTCACAAAGTTAGGAGCTGATGGAGCGGAGAGGCCCCCGGGGCCATCTGGTTCTTCCCACCGCATTCTGGCCCATTTCCTAATGGTTGCTCTCCCACCCCACCCTATCTCTTCTCTATGCCGCTTCCTCCTACCTCTTCCCGTGGTGAGGTGGGTGAGTGATGGCGTCGCCCCTTGGTTTTAATTCTCACATCCCTCTGTCGCTCTTTGAGCCTGAAACTTCAAATGCCCGAATGTTCATATTATGTTCTGTAGAACATCTTATCCTGGGTGTCTGGATTTCAGCGGTTGGGCTGGGGCAAATGGATTCTGAGTGGCAGGAGCCCCTTGCCAACCCCCTCTGGGGTGGCGTCTGTTCTCATATGGGACCCACGGAGCCCCCGATACCGTCCACCAGGGATCTCCCCTTGGGATGGGGAGGTTGGGGGTTTCACCTGTTTCTGTTCACCCCGCTGATGGCATGTCTTTGTTGCAGTTGAAAGGGAAAATGTGCAGAAGAAGACCTTTACTCGGTGGATAAATCTGCATCTAGAAAAGGTAAGCAGGCCACTTGGGTGTTCGTGGAGGGATGGATTCTACAACTGCGTATGCAGTTCAGTGGGACAGTTGTATTCTTTGTGATTGTTACTGTCCATGTATTGTTTACTGGGTGCATCTCACTGCAGAGTACCAATCTGGGTGTCGGGAACGGGGAGGTAAATGAGACATGGCTCTGCCCTCCTGGGATTCTCAGTCTGGCCGGAGAAAGGGAGGTTCTATCTCTAAATAGGAATGAATAAGTAAATTCCAGAAGACATTTATCGTTGAGCATCCCCAACTCTTCTGTCGACAGCAGTGGGGAGTGGTCCTTACAGCATCCTGACTTCCCCAAGGGTATTCTCAGTTAAGAGCCATTTACAGGTATTTTGGATTGACGATGCAAGAACTCACCTTTAACCAAGCCAGATTCTCTTGTTTAATCATTTAATGTTACTGTTAATTAATACTATCAGCTGTCTGGTCACTCTGCCCCAGGCACTCGCGCAGTGCTTCCCCCAGAATGTCTCCTTGGATCTTCACAACAGCTACATTTGTCCTCCCCGCCTTTCACAAAAGGGGAAACAGAGGCACAGACAAATGAAATGGCTTTACTGAAATCCCACCAAAAAAAAGGGAACTTTTTCTATGGCTTCTCCTGTGTCATAAACGCAGTGACCCTTTCCTTCCACACTCCCCCTTTGTTAACTGACATTCTAGGGCCAGTGTTTTGAATTGCATTTTGTCTGCAAGCTTTCCATGCACACACACCGTGAAACAAAAGCAGCTGAACCAAGCCCTCCTGTGAAAGAGACAAAATGCTGGGTCACAGCCGAGGGTCAGCCCTGAGCAGAAGGGTGAAGAGACAGAGCTGAAGTCCCAACCGTCTTTACACGCCAGGCTCCTCTGCAAAGCCGAGGGAAGCTCTAAATTCCCCAGGGCGGAGGGAAGAGGGACCATTTTTTTCTCTTAATAGGAAAGTTGATTTATTGGGATTCACTTTTACTGACTTCACTTCTTTCTTCTTATCTCCCACTACCATTATTCTCCAAACATACCCAGCCAATAGCCTCACTTCTTTTTGAGGCTGGTAATATCCCAGTACCCCTCTTTAGTGGATTTAGGTCATGTATATTTTCTTCTCTCCTCTCCTCTTAAAAAGTACAAGAGTAGCTACAGACTCCTTCTAAGTAACAGAAAAGAAAGATTCTTCGAGGAAATAATTGATATGACTAGAAAACAGAAATGAATTAAGGCTTCCAGGAAGTGGAGCGCTTATTCTTGTAGTTTGCCTTTGGGCCTCTGCTAGAGCCGTAAGGACTCTATGTACCACGTAGGAAGCCTTGTAAATCATCTGCCAGTTGTTTTGTCTCTATTGGTGCATTTTTGCCAGTGCTCTTAAAGTGAGGTGTAATTTTTGAAAAAAAAAGGAAAACCATTCCCGAACCTGAGCTCACTCTACACCTAAATTAGCACCTGACATTTGTCAAGGTGGCTGGAAATTCCTGCTGGTGGACGGGGCACAGCGGTGGAGTATTTCCCATTTTTAAAATTAAAAAGTAAACACAGAAACGCTCAAAGGAAACACCTTGCCACCCAAAATGAACCTTGGTTGGCATTTATCAGATGAAGGATTTTTTTCATTGGCCCTTTTGTGGGGAGGTGGGTAACCCTGCTCCAGAAGATAAATCCAATAGCACCTGAAACCGATGCCTAATAAACAGGGCAAAATTAACAGCCATGTTTCCAACCTTGAGACTTGCATGAACAGCCTTTCATGTTAAAGGAAACCTAGGAATTCCTTGGTGGATTGGGCTTAACTGCAATTTGAAGGCTGTCAGAAATATTTACTAAGCCTCTGGCTTCTGAAAAAGTTCCTTAATTTACCGGAGGAGTTAGCTCATGAAGAAACCCTGGGGGTGCTGTTTATTTGGTCATACCAATCTCATGAAGCCCATGGAACGTTCCGGGCCCTGGGGCTGTTTTCACTGGAGCAGTTTCAATTTCTCCTCCTGCCGTCTTGCAGAAAGGGATGCCGGCCAAAGCCACGTTTGACGGCGCTGGGCTGCACAGACTTTTGGGAACTGTCAGTGGAAATTATTCTTCGGGTTTAACTCTGCAATAAAGCTTGGCCACTGTCGGGACTGATAACTGGACATTTTGTTAGTCCATTTATCAGAGGCGAGTTTGCTCAGGTCTCCTCAGGTCTCGAGTTTTCTGCCTGGCATTAACAGGAATAACATTTCCGCAAGAGTCTCAGTAACCCAACGCCGTCCTGCTTGGCGGGGAATGTGCTCTGGGCGCTTTGGGAGTTTGCCAAGAAAGTAACTTGCCTTTTGGTTTCAAGTTATTGTTACCCTTGAAGCAAAGGCCTTTTCTATGCACCTGTGAGTGGAACAATCCTGCTTGTATAAGGAGTAGGGAAATGCCACCTTCCTTAATAAAAAATAAAACACGGACACTCCAAGGCTGCTGCTGTGGGAAGTATGCTTTCCCAGAAGAAAAGGGGGCAGGGCCACAGTCCCACTGTGTTTCCTGGATTTGCCTTTCCTCCCTCCCCCACCCCCGGCCTCAAGGTCATTAATCTTGTCCCATCTGTGTATGCCGAGTTCCACCGTCATACCCAGGAGCAGAAGTAGCACCCGGCCAGCCTGTGCCACCGTTGCCAAGGGCCCAGTACCAAGAGGTAAACTTGTTTAACCGGCCACCCGATGCTGAGTCTCCTCCCCAGTACCCCTGCCAAGTGGTTGTGTGTCTGCTGCATGGGTCCCCAGCCCTCCAATGGAGCAAGTCAACTCCCGCTTACTACCTGTAGACAGATCTGAGCGTTTGGAAGCTTCTTCTTGAGCTGAAACCCACATCTCTGAACTGGTTTTACGGATTATACAGGTTGTTAATTGGCTGTTTTCTTCCTCTTCTTCCATAGTGCAACCCACCTCTAGAAGTTCAAGATTTATTCGTTGATATTCAAGATGGCAAAATCCTAATGGCTTTGTTAGAAGTCCTGTCTGGTCGAAATCTGGTATGTATGTTGCAGAAGGGCCAGGAAGAAATAAAATGCAAAGGAAAAAACACTGTTAAAGATTTTTTTCTTCCTGTCTATCTATTTAGCTCTCTAATCTATCCATACAGCTATACCTACATCTTTCTTTGTCTCTGTGTCTATTCTCTCTCTCTCTCTGTCTAACTAACCTATAACAAGAGACTTTGAAGAGTGACATCCCTTTATCAGTGTCTAAGAGTGAAATGATTATATGCAACACACGTTTCTATTTCAGTAAGAAAATAAATGTCCAGTCCAGTGTTTTCTGTGAGTCTATTATGGCTAAAGATTGGAACTAGATAAAATTTAGCTTAGGCAGCCATTATATAACTGGAATGGCAACTAAGAATCAGGAAGATTGAGAAGAAAGTCTTCTTACCAATCAAATTCTATTATCAGCCCTGAGGCTAAAACTAGAACTTCTGGCTTCCAGAACATTCTCACCATAATAATCTAAGTATGACTGAAGTTGAGCCAAACTAGCCAATCTTGACATTCCCTCTACTTTGCACTTAGCCAAGCCTCTCCAAGTCACATATACCCATTTGGTTGTAGTTTGTCCTCTTTCTCCCCTGCACATGTAGGAGTTTCTCATTCTCAGCTCTCTTGACCTTTAGAGCTAGATAATTCTTTGTTGTGGGAGGCTGTTCTATGCATCCCAGGGTGTTTAGCAGCATCCCCAGCCCCTACTCACTAGATGCCAATAGCATCCCCCTATTGTGACTATCAAAAATGTCTCCAGAAGTGGCCAAACATCCCCTTAGGGAGGACAGGGCAAAATGATCCTGCCCAAAATGCCAATATATTGAGATTGAGAAGCCCTGCCCTAGAGTCAAGGGTTTAATTTAACTACGATGATCCACTGCGGCTAATCCAAAGGGGCAACGATGGGGTCTCAATGCTACAAAACCATATCCCCAACCTCTGTTCTTAGACTTAAGTTAACTGGAATCTTGGCAAAGCCCTTAACCCTTCCCAACTTTGTTTTCCCTGTAACAAAATGGGAGATGCCCATTCACTGCATTCTAATGGGACCGTGTGTGCAAAGCTATATAATGGATTCTAGTAAAGTTTGGACCCATTACAATAAAAAACAGTATTTCATTTCTTAGCAGGTTTCACCATGAGCCAGCAGCCTGGTCCCCAAAGGCTTCCTGAAAAGTGTATTCTAGTCCCTTGTTCTGTGTTCCCAGCACTTAGCCTCCCCATTTTGTTGCCAGACTAGTCTGCAGCTATGTGTCCATGGTGGGCGTCCATTGGGAGTCCTTGATTCCTGAGATGGTGCACACTCAGTGGGGTGGGGTGGTGGGACAACCCAGCCAAGAGTTGGCTTTGACTTTCCCATTAGCTTGGCCTGACCAACACCCATGGTTCGCTTTGTAATGTAAGACTCCCACCTAGAGAGCACTGATGAGCTAATCGGAGATTAGTCAGATTGCACCCCAGAATGCAGAACTAACGTTTTCAGATGCTTTCCCAAGCTTTTTTCTCTCTCTTTTTTTTTTTTTTTGACCTGGGATAACTGTCCATGAAGCTCTTGGCTGGAAAACAGAAACATCTGGTACTTGCTGGATGATTTAGCAGCTGTGTGGTGATGCTTACAGCCGATGCTCTCTGCTCTGACAAAAGACATCAATGCAGTTAAGAGAAAATGTTCCTGAAGGTCTCTGGAGAAGCGAGAAATATAAAAAGCCAGGAGCTGGGTCAGAGAGAAAAATTTGACAAATTTGTCCCTTGTTTAACCCACTTTGGTTCTCCCTATTCACCAACTCTAGTGAGTTAAGCCCCAGGTATCATAAATAAGGACAACCTTCGAGGGCGCCCTGATGTCACAGTTGTAATAGTAAGCCCTGTGACATGCATGCAGGTTTGGAGGCAATCCAGGTGGGTGTTAGCTGTGAACCCTGTATTTTCTCCTGAAATTAGTGTAGAAAAGTAAAAAAAGAGGAAAGTATACCTGGTAGCCCCATTTCTTTTGTCTGTTTGTTTTGTTTTATAGCTGCACGAGTATAAATCCTCCTCCCATCGTATTTTTCGGTTGAACAACATAGCGAAAGCACTTAAGTTTTTGGAAGATAGCAACGTAAGTATTTGAAATGCTCCTTGTTAATCTAGGTTTTGTTCGTTACAAGAAAAGGAGATAATTTGAAGTTTTAGTGCCGATCCCAGGAGAGACATGAGCCGGGGACTCTGCTGTGATAGTCAAACTGCATGAAGTTTAAAACCATTCAGGTGATTTATCAGCTGGGGATATGGACTCTGACTCCCTACCTGCCCCTTCACAGCCATCAGGATCAAAACTCTGATGGGCATTCTGGAGGAAAGGGCACAGCAGCTGACTGCCTGTCACATCTTCAGAATTTAGTTGACATTTTCTTTTCTCCTTTTCATTCCTCTGAATAATAGTATGGTGAGCAGAATGTAAACTGTCATTTGGAACTCAGAATGTGAGAGAAGCAGTCCAGAGAAAAGATTAAGGGAGCCAGGGGGGAAAAAAAAGACAAAATTTTCCCTTCTTTATTGTAACTTTCTAGACTTAAATTAGATTTTTCTGTGTTTTTGGACTCTGCTTTTTCATTAGATTTCACCAATTAATCTGGGTTAAACAAGACAAAAAAAAAAAAACTTGGCTTGCCTGACACATCAGCATGGATAGTAAAACTTCATTGTAAAGGGTAATTCGCTGGGCATTCTTCATGATAAGCAACAGAAATTGAGCCTGTCTGATTTAAACAGAAAAGGAATTTGTTGAAAGGATGCTGAATAGCTCACGGAATGCCTTGATGGCCAGGAGAATCAGGGATGGAACCCAGGGATGCCAGGCGCCAGGACCAACGCCAGTGTCCCCCAGAGGGGTTGCAGTACCCCTCACAACCCCTAGGGGGCGTCACTGCCGCCCTGCAGCCGCCGCAGTGAGCGCTCCCCAGTGGCTCTCTCAGCATCACTCGCTCTAGATTCAAAATCCTGGGCTGGAGCATCTGGCTGCCAAGCCTGGGTCCCAGCCCATGTCCCAGCTGCTGGGGGGCCTGGGGGGAAGCACCTCTGTGGCCTTTGGCTTCTGAAGAGGGAGGTGGGCTCTGCCTTCTAATAGCTTATGGTGGGGAAAGCCCCAGACATAGGGAAGGGGTCCAGAAGCTGGTGGCCAAAAAGCACTGAAAACAGCTCCCCTTTGTGTGGAGCCAGTTACCCGCCAACCTGCACCCTGGCACGGTGCTTAAGAAAGAGCCCAGGCTTGAAGCATTACCGCTTCGGTCTCCAGTGACGGCTCTCCCTGACTCGCTGCAGGAGAATAGTGGGAAAATTACGTAGACTGTCTGAGTTTCCATGTCTTCATCTGTGAAGTAGAGGTGAAAGTAAGAAAACCTACTTGGGAGAGGTGTGAAGCTTTGAATATGCCAATTTGGGATTAGTCGAGCGGTTGGCACAGAGGCAAGGCTTTACCCACTTGGGTCTTTCTGCATCACCTGCTCCTGGGACCATCTCCAACTCCTGCCTGCTCTGACAGTGCCCTACTTGGCTCTTCTGAGTGGCATCCACCCCTGGGTTCTAAAGGACACCGTTTCTGAAATTGAGTGGTGCCTTTGGACAACCGCCCTGGACACTCGTTGCTCTTCCTTCCATCTTAGCTGATTCTAAATAATCTCCTATTGTATCCGCTGTTTCCCAGGGCTGCTGTAACACAGCAGCACAACTGGGTGGTTTAAAACAACACGAATTTATTCTTGCAGTCCTGGAAGCCGTAAGTCTGAAATCAAGGTGGCTGCAGAGCCATGCTCACTCTGAAATCTGTAAGGAGAAGCTGTTGCCTGCCTCTCTCCTGGCTCCCGGTGGTGGCTTGCTGGCAATCCATGGTGTCCTCTGCCTCCGTCGACCCCTGACTTTCTCCCCTGTGACTCTGTCTATATCACTTATCCTCCTATCAGGACACCAGTCATGTTGGCTCATGGCCCATCCTAATCCACTGTGGCCTCAACTTAACTAAGAACATCATCAAAGACCCAAATAAGGTCACATTCATGGGACCAGGCATTAAGGCTTGAACATGTCTTTCTGGAAGTCATGACTCAACCCGTCCTAGATTATGGAAGCAAAACTCTCCCTCTGCCTTTGTCAGAATTACTCAGGCAGTTTATAGGTTTGCTTCTAACTGTCATTCAGGGCACCTCTGCCAGGCATCTTCTGGGCGCCTGGAGCTGAGCTCAGAGTTGGGGGTGCGGGTGGAGGTGCTTTAGAAATCATCTGCCTTTCAAGGAGTTTCAAGACAACACATGGACCACAGGATGCACTTTTCCCTGCCGAGGCGAAACCGGGTAGCAGAACTAGGGGAACAGGTGGAGAGCTCTCTGGAGAACAGAACCAGCGTATGCCCAGGGAAGGCAATGCCACAGAGCCTGGCCAGGGCCCGGACAGCCTAGCCTGGACATGACATAGCTAGGGCCTGGTCCCAGGCCTGACATCCAGATACTCTGTACATGTTTCCCAAACACTCTGCAAGAACTGCCTCCCGGTACTTTGTCCACTAGGCTGCTATAACAGATAGCAAACAATGGGTTGACTTAACACCAGGAATTTATTGGCTCATGGTTTCGGAGGCTAGAAGTCCAACACTGAGGCATTTCGGCAAGGCTGCTCTTTCCCCTTGAGTCTGTAGCCTTCTGGTGCTGACTTCCCCAATCCTTGGGGTTCTCAGCTTGCATCTCAACCTTGGTCACATGGCCACCTCTCTCTCTCTCTTCTTGTGGCTTGTGTCTCTTCCAGTTTGCTCCTAACTTCCTGCTTCCGGTTTCTCTGGCTGTGTCTGGATTTCCTCTCTTAGGAAGCCCTTCTATCACAGAGTTAAGGCCCGTCCTCCCTCAGGTTAGCCACACCTAAATAGGATTTCTGAAGATCCTATTCAGATGCTTCCACACATTAGCTGACAATATATTTCCAGAGGGTCCTATTTACAAATAAGTTCACGCCCACAGGAACACAGGTTAGAGTAAGAATGTGTCTGTGTTGGGATACATAATTCTCTCTATCACAAGTATAACAGCACGTTAAAGTTTCCCCCCTTTTTCCTTCTTGCTCATTAGAGAATCTGGAAAGATTCCATATGGGGATGTGGTATACCAGCTTTGTGCCCCATTTGGCCCCATTTACCAGGCAGGTGGGACAGGTGAACAGCCCAGTGGGAAGGTGAGCACAGGTGAGCAAGACAGGTGGAAACACATTTCACATGCAGTCTCTGGCTCCTTCCCCAAATTCACAAAAACTGGGTGTTGGCCCTTACTGGGCCCTTCCTGCTCCACTATCACAGTTCAATGGAGAAGGAGCCCCAATGGCTCTGCTAAGCCAAAGTAGTGCCCAGAACAGGATGACCAGGGCTGGCAGGAACAGCAGCCAGGTCCTGTGTGTCCCTGGGTTCAGGTGCTGTTAGTGGTACCTCCCCTGTGATGAGACCCCACTGAGCACAGAGCTTACCCTCAGGTCAGAGAGCAGCTGCACCACAGGACTGGCTCTGCTGCCACCAACAGGTCATTCACCCTCCCTGAACCTCAACTTCCTCATCTATGAAATGAGGATAATAGTACCTCTTGAATCAGGTTCTTGTGAGCCTGTAATGATCTAGGCCTTAAAAATCACTGAGCAGGGAGCCAGTGTACCCCAGGGGAAGCTGTTGTCACAAAGATGGTATCGCTGTCCCAGCCCGGGGTTAGCACTCCTGCTGGATGCACCAACCCAAAGTGGGACGATATCGCCGTAAACCAGCTGTTTCACTTGTTCAGCCTGGAAAAAACAATGAAGTTAAGAGGAGGAGTGGAAGGTCACCCAAGCTCTTGACTGCAGCCCGGCTTTTAAATTGTCTGAAGGCCACAGATTACTAGACAGTGACATGGCACCCAGGCGAGGTCTTCCTTCGGGCATGTCTGCCCTTTGGGGCCTTGCACCCACCACCTTTCCTGCCTAGGTTCTCAGTGTCGTGACCAGGAAAGGGTTTGTTCACCAAATGACCCTCAGCAAATCTGAGCTGGCAGGTCCTCCCTGCCATGTCCCCTCTTCTGGGTGGCTCTCCGTTGTACTCAGTGCATCCCTGCAATGCTGTCTGTCATTTGTTCACGTTTTCCCCACAAACCTTGGTGCAGAGGGTCATGGCTGTGAGTTGCCATTTGGGTTTTCTCCAGGCAGAGAGAAGGCTGGGGGTGATAAAGTTGACTAACTGCTTTGATTTCCCCATACTGGAATGTACGCAGGAAGCCACAGAAATGGAGGAGCTGTCAGAGACGGAAGATTAGGAGATGAGGAGGCAAAATATCATAAGTGATTCATCATGTGTGCCATGCCCCCTGATGAAGGTAGACAGAATATCAGGCCCGCATTTCATCGGATGTGTTATTCACAATATTTACAGCTTCCTTCCTGGCCTCGTACCCGCCAGTGTGGTCTGAATTCTCTGCGTGGCATCTGTACACAAGACAATCCTCAGCCAGGGAACCGAAAAGCCTCTGCCTCAAGTCGCTTCAACCCAGGCGAAGTTGATTGCTACTGTCAGAAACTCCCAACAGACTGATAGGATCAGAGACCAGCATCAAACCTTTTAAAAAGCCATGAGAGAAAGAAAACAAACGGAGGGAAAAGAACAGTCTTTATATGAGAAGCTCTTCCAGGCAGAATTTTGCGGGGTGAATTTGAAAGTATGCCTTGATATTCTTTGTTTTCTCTCTCTACCCCCTGAAAAACAGCTTTTACATTTGTAGAGGGTTGTAAAAAAAAAAAAAGAAGAAGAAGAAAATGTGATGGAGACCGAATCTGGCCTGTAAAGCTCAACCCCCAATCCTATGTACTTAAATTTTGTTTGAAGAATAAGTCAATGACTTGGTTCAGTGTTCCTCTAACTTAAGCATGTCTAGGAATCACCTGGAGGGCTTGTTAGAATGCAGATTGTCAAGGCCCCACCCCCAGAGTTTCTGATTCAGTAGGTCTAGGGTGGGGCCTGAGAATTTGCATTTCTAGCAAGTACCCAGGTGCTGCTGATGGCTGCTAGTCCAGGGACCAAACTTTGCAGACTGCTGCCTCAGGGGTTTACCAAGTACATCAATTAAATAAATATGTAATTCCCTGAGAGTTTCTACAGAATGCATGTTAAACCAACCAGTAGAACATTTTGTAATGATGCAGAAACTCTAGTATAGGCCTCATCGCAACATGCTATTTATAAAAGCAATGGAGTGGCTGGCTATTTCTTATCCATCTGTGATCCATGACTGCATGTTCAGTGCTTTGTGTTTGTCCAAGAGGTGTTGAACCCTGGTAGTTTGGGGTTTTGCTGTAGCATGCAGGCAAACATATTGGATACTATTTTGGTTTGCTAATATACCAGAAATGGATTGGCTTTTACAAAAGGGACTTATTAAGTTACAAATTTACAAAGTCCTGCCCTTGTGACCCTAGGATCACAGACAAGTCAATTCCATATTTCCATGGAAATGTCCAAATTAAGGCACCAACGAGAGGATACCTTCACTCAAGAAAAGCCGATTGAGTCCAGGATTTCTCTGTCCCATGGGAAGGCACATGACAAAGTCTGCTGTTCTTCTCTCTGGGCTTCTGGTTTCAAACAGCTCTCTCAGATCTCCCAATGTCTATGTCTAAGCTTTCCCCAAAACATTGCCCTCTTAAAGGTCCCCAGTAAGCTAATGAAGACCCGCCTTGAATGGGAGGATTACATTTCCATGGAAACAACCTAATCAAAAGGTCCTACCCACAGTAGGTCTGCACCCACAAAATTGGATTAGAAGAACATGGCTCTTCGGGGGTACATAACAGTTTCAAACCAGCACAGATACTTACCATCTCTCCTTCGAAAAGAACACTAAAACCTCACTAGCTGGGAGACCCTGGGCACCTTATTTTAAACCTCTCTGAAATTTCCTTACCTGAACTGTTGGGATTATAGCAGTACCTAAATTGTAGGATGTTGTGAGAATGTGCTGAGTTAATATTTACACTCAGAATAGAGTTTGCATGGTAAGTACTGAGTATGTGTTTATTGAATACACTTTTGCATGCTGGGTGTACCCGAGAGGTCACTTTAGGCAGAGCATTACAGCACAGGGTAAGCAAGGACACAGGCTTGTGAGGGCATCAGATAACAGCATGTTTCAATCTGCCTGGCCATCTACTTGGAGCTCATCCATTGCTTCTCTCCAGGTAAAACTGGTTAGCATCGACGCGGCAGAAATAGCAGACGGCAATCCCTCTTTGGTTCTTGGGCTAATATGGAACATAATCCTCTTCTTCCAGGTAAAATGATTTCCTTTCTGGAACATACATGATAATGATCTTCTCAGGTCTGTTTAGCAGCAGTGAGACAGAGTAGGATCAGACCAGGGGAGAAAATGAGATTTCACTTCCGGTGGATTTTTATTTTTCTGTTTTCTGAAAAAGAGCCAGAGGAGCCTGTTTCCTAAAAAAAATTTGAACACCATTAGTTTTAAAAGGGGCATGAGTTCTTTTCTCCAGAAGAGTATATCCATCCTCTTAGGATTTGAAGTTAGAATAAATATTTACTTCAAAAAATAATTTTATTCTACAGTGCCACAAACCTCAGAAAGAACTGAGCAAATACCAAAAATTGAATTTGGAAGAGTTGTTTCCCTAAAATTACATGGGTGTTTGGCAGAGGCAAAGAAACTGTCCTGTAGATAGTTCTGGAAGAGGAATATGTGATAGGTTGCATCTGGTGTAACTCTATTTGGAAATAGAGATGTTATACAAGAAGGGCAGCATCTGTTACTGGAGTTCAAAGGTTCAAAGTTGCAAAGGGTTTAAATTGTGTTCAAGTTCATTTCCCTGAATAAGAGTGGTGATCTGATGACTTGTCTTCTATTTCTTAAGATAGAAAATCATGGTCCATTGTTTATTACCTTCCCCCAAGAGTAAAAATGATCTTCATGGGCTGCAAACGGGGGGTGGGGGTGATTTGCTGGACCATTTGACTCAATTCTTGTATTTCAGAGAACAAAGATCACAGATAAATTATGGACACAACCGATGCATTTCTGTGTGAATCTGGGACCTAAGGGAGGAAACAAAAGCTTATCTCTCTGAGCCTCAGTTTTCTCATCTGCGAAATGGGAGCAGTGGTCATAATATATATATCCCACAGGGCTGTTGTGACCACCAAGATAAGCCATGTACAAAAGCCCTCTACCAACTGCACAGTGGGCTTGACATTAGGGATTGAGGCTCATTGTTAAAATTCCTGACAGAGGCTAGAAACATCCAGAAAATGTGTTAAAAATCAGGCCTTAAATCCTCCCCAAATCTTCATTCATTCATTTAGTAAATGTTTATTGTGTTGCTCCTATGAGCCAGGTACTGAACATATAAAGTCCTGCCCTTGTGACCCTCTAGGATCACAGACAAGTCGAGCCCATATTCTAGAACTTTGTGGTACAGGCCATGAGCAAGATATGAGCAAGGTGCTGTAAGAGCATTGAGGGGTGGCTACTACCTCGGATGGAGTAGGGGAATGAGGAAAACTTCCTGGAAAATTTAACACTGGAGCTGGGTTTTTGAGGGATGAGTAGGAGTCCGTCAGACCAGGCTTCTCCAACTTCACTTTGTATACAGATTGCCTGGGAGTTGGTGGGGAGCAGGTCATTTGGTCACTGGAACCTGAGATGCCATTTCCCTTCCAGATTAAGGAGCTCACGGGCAACCTCAGCAGAAATTCTCCATCTTCCAGCCTGTCACCTGGCTCGGGGGGCACAGACTCAGACTCCTCCTTCCCCCCCACTCCCACCACTGAGAGGAGCGTGGCAATATCAGTGAAAGACCAGAGAAGGGCCATCAAGACCCTGTTGGCGTGGGTCCAGAGGAAAACCAGGAAGTAAGTCTGCAGCCCTCCTCCCCTGTCTGTTTACCCAAGCTGCTTTCAGGGTGGGCAAAGAAAAGGGGAATTGACATTTATTATGTGCCAGTTAAATAGACTATTAGAACAGGGAACACAACATTTTTTCAGCTTTTGCAAAAAAAAAAAAAAAGAGAGAGGGCAGAATTCTATAGTATGTTTGGTTTGGAGAAAGCTGATGAGAGGATTTGAATGCAAATCAAAAGGGCTTCCATCATGTTAAGTCCCCAGATGGGCATATCTCTTGGATTCTAATAACATCTGCATATTTATTACGTTTTAGGGTGTCTTTCAAACTCATTGCCAACTTAAAAATAATAATAAAGGCTGAAAAATACATTAAATCTGGTCTTCCCAAAACCAAAACAGTGACTGGGAGCAAAGTTCCCAGCCTGCAGCTGAGGTCTGTGTCCCTAGCAGGGGATTTCAACAGACTTGCATGGGGGTCTTTGACTCAGCACCTGGGCCATGGGCTGGGCTGAGCAGGAAGCCACGCCCACCCAGGTCCGCCCCAGCTCTGCCATGCACAGATTCGGTGAGATCTTAGTGAATCACTCGTTCTCCAAGGCTCCTCTGCAGAATGGTAATTTATTATTCACTGCTTTAGGGGATGGCTAGGATTAAATGAAATCAAATATGTGAAAGCTCTTTGCACAGAGCTATCACATAATAAGCAAATGTCGGTTCCCTTTTCTCTAGTGTATGGAAATAAAAGATGGAAGGGAGCTTAGATCTTAGGAGCTTGGGGTGATGAATTGAGCATGATAGATTAGGGGTGATTAATCTATATAACCATTAAATGTTGAAAAATAAATCTGTCAAAAGAGAACTCATTGCCAGGGGTTAGGGCTGCGGGGAGAGTGTGACTCTAAAGGGGAAGAAGTTTCTTTGGAGTGATGGAACGTTTATATATCTTGATTGGGGTGTTGGTTACACAAATCTGTACTGTGAGAAAATTTCATAGTACTATACACCCTGCCCCCCATTCCATCCAGCCCCTAGAATGAATGCATGCAAAAAGTGGTAAACTCTGAATAAGGTGAATAAGGCAGTTAATAAGTGAATAATCTTGTACCAATGTCAGGCTTTCCTGGTATTGATAACATACCCTGGTTATATAAGGTGCTAGCACTGGGGGAAACTGGATGAAGGGTATACCCTTTACTAATTTTGCAACTTCTTATGAGTCTTAAGTGATTTAAATATGAAAAGGCTATTTTTTTTTTTTTTAAAGGATTCAGTTACCACAGTTGAAAGATTGATGAGGTTTCTGGGGATGGACTCTAAAGGGAAATTAGTGCCTGGCAGAATTATCTGGTTTTTGTCCCTCACTTTTTTTTTGGCGGGATGGTCTGAGAATTGAACCCAGGTCTCCCACATGGAAGGCGGGCATTCTGCCACTGAACCACCTGGGCACCCTCTCCCTCACTTTTAGAATGATAAACTTATTTACATTCATAATGATATTAACTGCCACTGAGCACTTGGCTTCCACGGCCGCTCACTCTGTTGCTACCTGCGTTGCTGCCTGTGAGGTCGGCTGAGTGTCTCCCCATAGCCCCAGAGAGGTCATGCTGTGCTGATTCCCATCTTACAGCTGAAGAGTCTGGGGCCCAGAGAGGGTTTGTGACTTGCTCAAAGCTACACTGGAGGAAAGAAGGGCAGCTGGGATACTCCCTTTTGTTACATTTTGAATATCACTGATAAAATAAATGGTTTATAAGATTCTTCCTTTATATACTTAGGAATTTAGAAACACGATATTCTTTTTTAAAAAAACCTTCTGTCGTGGCCACACATAGATAACATAACATTTCCAATTTTAGCCACTTTCAAGTATGCAGTTCAGTGGCGTTGATTACATTTGCCATTCCTCACCAAAACTTTTCCATCACCCCAAATAGAAACTCTGTGCCCATTAAGTATTAACTCCCCATTTCCCACCTCCACCCCTTCTGTCTGTCTTCTTTCTGTTCTCTAAATTTGCATTTTCTAGTTATTTCATTCAAGTGAGATCATAGATATATTTTTCCTTTTGTGTTTGGCTTATTTCACTCAACATGTCTTCAAGATTAATCCAAATTGCAGCAATGCATCAGAACTCCATTCCTTTTTTTCACAGCTGCCTAATATGCCAACGTAGGTATATACCAAGTGATGAAGTATCCATCAACAGATGATGGCTAAACAGGGTCCTACTTTGCCTCTTGATGTGACGTGAGACCTTCCTATTCTGTTTCTCCGGAAATGGAACAATGAATGGCTCAGGGCAACTCCCCCGGTGGGCGATCGGCAGCTCCTAGCCCAGCTCGAAGGCTGGTGAGGCTGCTGTGTGCTGACCTCTGTATCTTCCAGTTTACTTACTGACCTGCATTGCTGCCTTGCTACTGTTTTTTTATTAGGTATGGCGTGGCGGTGCAGGACTTCGCGGGCAGCTGGAGAAGTGGGCTGGCTTTCCTGGCTGTCATAAAGGCCATCGACCCCAGCCTGGTCGACATGAAGCAGGCCTTGGAAGACTCCACCCGGGAGAATCTAGAGAAGGCTTTCAGCATTGCCCACGATGCCCTTCACATCCCCAGGCTTCTGGAGCCGGAAGGTAGCTGTGGTTCTCATGCTCTCTTCCTTTTTAATGTATATATTGGCTTATGACAAATGGAACACCTGCTGCTCCATATAGAAAATGTATAAAATACAGAACGAGTATTAACTTGTCCTATATTCCTATCACTTAGAAAATACATTCTGTCCCCTATATTTCCATGCATCTGCTTATATTTCTTGTACGTAATTGGGATTACTCAATGTATGTATAGTTTTGTCATACTTTTTTTTACTTAACGTTATAATTACGACTTAAGTATGTTGCATGGTGCTGTAGAGTCTTCATTATATATTTTTATTGGCTGCATAATAGCCCATCTAGTAGCCATACCATAATTTACTTAGGTCTTCCACCACTGGTAGAAACTGAAGTTGTCTCTAAGATACTCCCTTTTATAAATAACACTACAGTGAACATCTTTTTTTCTTTTAAATCAAGCTCACCATACATCTCAGATTACTTCTAAGTCCCATAAGCAGAATGACAGACTCAGAGAGCCCATACCTTTTTAAGGGGTGTGGCTGTGTCCATTAAATTGCTCCCTGTGGGTCAGGCTGGTTTCAGACTTGCGCCTCCAGTGTGTCTGTTTGCCTTGTTCACTGTGCTTGCTGTGGGAGGAACTAAGACGGCAAGGAATAATAGGCAGGGTTTGAGAGTAAGGAGCTTTGGGTCTTGCATCCCAGCTCCTCATCAGCCATGGGGAGACTTCAAATGATTTACCCTCCCTGGGCCCAGATTTTCTCAGGAGTAAATTAAAGAGAAAAACTCAGTGATCGGTGTGCCCCTACATCCTCATGTGTCCTGCTCACCCACTTAAAAATTTGTGTATTTGTGTACGCTGCTAACTGCTTTGTCCCTCTTGACAGACATTATGGTTGACACGCCTGACGAGCAGTCCATCGTGACTTACGTGGCGCAGTTTCTAGAACATTTTCCAGAGTTGGAAGCCGTATGTTTGTTTTCCTTACCTTTAATTCCAAAATTGTACATTTTCATTAGCTGGCCAGCCGACGAAGCTGGGACTTGTTCTGTATTGTTCTGGGTGACAAGTAATAACAATCAAAAGTTGATCTCAAGGCCACACTTGAAGTGCTCTTTCACAATCACATTTAATACGTGTTAATTAAATTTAAAAGCCAGACAGGAAGTTCAACAATCACCTCTCATCTCTTCTCCCCACACCAAAATTTATTAAGATTATGAAAGATGGTCTTTTGTAGTGTGAATCAACTACTTGATTCTTGAGGTGACAGATGGAACATTTTAATCATCTGCCAGATTTTATCAGAGTGTAAGAAATGATAACAGATACTGACCATTCAAAAGCACACCTTTTTATTTTCAGAGTTCTAGGCGGAACTCGGTGACAGATGTCCCAGGAGCAGGATCAGACCTTCGGGAAGTTATCAGGGCTCCCTTGAACTCCCACCAACCCTTCTATAACCCTGGGATACTAATAACCATGACAATGACTACCACAACAATAGCCCTTTATTAAATGTATTAGTAATTTATCGGTTCAGGGGACTCAACACTGAACCAGGTGGATGAGGTGCTGCCCTTGTGTAGCTTTGTTTTAATAGGGACAGCACGTCAACAAATACATTACAATTTCAGGGAGTTATAATTACTAAACAGAAAAAAAGAAAATGTAAAGAATGAAAGGGGCAGGGGAGGGGGCAGGGGGAATAGGTAAGCTGCTTCAGCTGGATGGTGAGCAAGTCCCATGGCGTTTGTAGCTCAGGGCTGGCTGCCATTCCTGCAGTCCCACATGGCCCGGTGTCATTATCTCCACTTTATAGATAACATGCAGACGCTCAGAGAGGCCACGTGACTTCTCCAGGGCCACACAGCTACCCAGTACAGAGCTGGGATTTGGCCTCAGGTTTCTGTGGTTCCAAAGCTTAGGCTTTTAGGTCCCTTATGCCATACAGCTGAAACTGAGACCCATTTTGTATAGCCTAACAAGCCGGACTAGGTCCTGCCACACTGTAGCTTTTGTTCTGGCTCAGACCTGTGTATGTGTTTCCTGTCTCTCCCTGCACTACAGAATGGTTCCCAGCAGGCTTTGGAACTTCCTTGGCCTGAATCCCAGTGCTGCCATTGTAGCTGTGTGACCTGGGCTGGGTACTTAACCTCTCTGATACATATCTGTCATCTGTAAAATGGAAATGTTACCCCCATTTCAGGGTTGTGTGATATGTAAAGGACTCAGTTGTACCTGATACATAACTGATGTTCAAAAAATGGCAGTAATTATCATTATTTTGTAACTCCATTTTCCTGGCACATGGCTACATTCTCAAGTACCAGGGACCAGGCTTTCATTAGCCCTGAGCTCTTAAACTAGAGGCACAGTTTGAAATTAAATAAAAGTATGTGGTGTTTGGGTGAGTCCAGACCAGAGCCACAATTTAGCAAATCTGACGCTGGGGCTTCTGTAGTGGTGGGGTGTGAGTCTAGGACTGGAGAAAGAGGGGCTGAGCAGGAGATGGTACCTGGAGAAAGTCATTCTGGCTCTCAGAACAGGGTTACTCACATCAGAACAAGCCTTTTATATCTCCAGGGGAATATGGATGAGTCTTCCCAGCTTCCCCAGATATCCGGTGAACGATCCCTTACCAATCAGCCAAGTTTATTTCATTTCCACAAACATTGGTTGAACCCTTGTCATCTTCCAGACACTGTGCTAGGCATTTTGGAAGTCCACCCTTCCCTAATATAGGCTTCCTATAATTTGAACATTTTAGAAGAAAGGAATTTAAGAGGCTTTAGAGAGATTTAAGTTTTAAGGAGTCTATGAAAGAAAGAAAATTATCCTGTTCTCTCAACTCCTAGCTCCCTTCCCGAATCAACATTTATTGAAAACCATGGTTAAATTTTAAGTTTGGGTAAGGATCATTCATTGATATCTGAATTTATATAATTGGAGTTTTTTTTTCTAGTCTAAGAATTCTTTACCCTTTGAAATGCATTCGGCTAGCTTTATGGGCTAGTATATGGTTTGTTTTAGTAAATGTGCCTTATGCACTTGAAAAAAATGTGTCTTTTGCAGTTACAAGGATTAATGTTCTTTATATATCAATTAGGCTGGGTTAGTTAATACACTGTTCTGTAGGCATACAATATTTTTTCTGCTTTTCCCAATAGGTGAAAGAGAAAAGTGTTAAATATCCCCAACTCTGATTGTAGATTTATTTTTCCTCTTAATTATGTCAGTTTTTGCTTTACATGTGTTGAAGTTCTGTTATTCAGTAAATAAAAATTTAGGATTGTTGCATCTTTTTTAATGACTTGATCATTTTATCTTTATGAAGTTTCCCCATTTGTCTTGAAATGTACTTAATCTGATATGAGTATAGCCATTCATAAGATTAGTGTTTGCATAATATATCCTCTTCCATCTGCTTTCTTTCACTGTATATGTGCTTCTATTTAAAGTGTATGTCTTATAAACAGTATACAGTTGAGTCTTGTTTTTATCCATTCTTTCAATCTGTCATTTATTTGTGTATATTTCATTCATTTAGGTAGATTTAATGTACTATCTTGATGTTGTTTTCTGTGAGTCCCACCTGTTCTATGTTCTCTTGTCCCTCATTCCTAACTTTTTTTGTATTTTTCAAATATGTTTTGGTATTCCATTTTATCTCCTCCTTTGGCTTTTTAGCCATTATCTCCTTGTTTTACCTTTTTAGTAGTAGTTCTAGGGATTATAATACTCATCTTTAACATGCCTCAATCTATCTTGAATTAATATGCCACTTTAAGTGCAATGCATATTGTACAGATAAATCTATATGAACAATGTAATTCCATTCACCTCCTCTCCATTATTTCATGCTATTACTGAAATTTATTTAACTAGAGCATGTTTTAATCACCAGTACTTTGTTATTTGTTTCTATTTTAAATAGACTACAGACTTTAAAGAAAAAAATTTAAGTAGTCTTTTATATTGACCATGTGTTTCCCATTTATGGTACTTTTTCTTCCGTCCTGTGATAATTTTCCTTTGGACCCAAGAACTTCCTTTATGGTTCTCATAGTGTACAGCAAATAGTTATTTTAGAATTTTTTTTTCCAGGGTGGTGATGCATGGTCCAGGAATCAAACCCAGGTCTCCCACATGGAAGCTGGGCATTCTACTACTGAACCACCCGTGCACCCTTATTTTAGAATCTTTGTTCACTAATTCTTTCCCTGGGTCATAGGTTGGCCTACTTCCATTGACTGTTCTTTCTCTTAAGTGTGGGTCTCATTTTTCTACTTCATTGCGCCTTGAAATTATTTTATTCCAGATCTGGTATATCAAATAACAGACAGATTGGTGCAGGTGATATTTTTACCTCAAAGAAAGCAGCCATTTCCCAAACAGGCATCTGAGTTGAAGGACTGATCCCTTTGATCTCATCAGGAGTTGAGTTGGTTAGAGGCTGAGTTACAGTCTTATTTAATTTCAGTGCTCTTGTTCTCCAGTTTCTGATGTTTTGAGGATGCAGTCAATCCACTCCGTCTACCAGGGCTTTGGGACTAAAGCACTGAAGTAGCACTAAGATGATTCTTTGCCTTTCAGCCCTGACCTCAGTTGCCTCTTACTTATCAAAAGTACCTATGTAGGAGAATTGGTATGTGAGGAAAATTGTTTTTGCTTTTGGGGCCCTTCCGGATTCAACCTCTCATACCAGCCCACATAATGGCTGATTTCTCCTTATCCAAGGTGGGTTAGCTCTTCTGCTAGCCCATACCCAGACTATGCAATGGCACAGGTATGAAGTAGCTGCCAACTTCTGCTTACCTTGGAAAGGCTCTTCCTTCTCTAGAATTAACTTCCTCGATATTTCTTTGCTTCCATAGCTTTTTTTTTAAATAGTGTTTTTTTTAATATATCCGGTGTCTTCATATTTTAGCAGGAACAATAGCTTTTTTTTGGGGGGGTGGGGCATGGGGGCACATGATCTGGGACTCAAACTTGGCCCTCCCACATGGAAGGCGAGCATTCTACCACTGAACTGCCCATGGACCCCAAAATAACCTTTTACAACTGCTACCTTCTGAAACAGAACACTTTGCATTACTTTTTTTAATTGAAGGTACCCTTTTAAAAATATATATTTTTAAATACTTTCACAATTATAGGACATTTGCAAAAATAATACCTACCTCATGCAGAGAACTCCAACATCCACCAAATTTCAACATTTCGCCACATTTGCTGTATCATTCTAGCTAGGTATTCATCTGTCTTCTAAACACTTGACAGTAGGTTGCACACTTCATGCTCCTTGAACATTTAATACTTCTGTGTTCATTTCCTGCAAATATTTACTTATGTAACCACCTTAAGTACAGTTTTCAAGTTCAAGAAATGTAACACTGACAAACCTTACAGTCCAATTGTTTTCATACGTCCCAATAACATCCTTTGGGGCTTGTCTCCTCCTTTATTAGATCCAATCTGGAATCATGTATTGCTTTTAGTTGTTATTGTTTCTTTAATCTCTCACCTTTTCTCTTTCTCTGCCTCTTTTTTTTTTCCATTTTCTCTCTTTTTTAAATTGTGGAAACATAGACAACATGAACTTTCCCATCGTAACCACCCCCAACTATACAATTCAGTGGGATTAATTACTCACAATGTTGTGTTACCTTCACTTCTACCCATCACCAGAACTTTCCTGTCAGCCCAAAGAGGAACCCTGCACCCATTATACCTTAAATCCCCATTCTCCCTTCCACCACCCCGGTAACCTGTAATCTACTTTCTGCCTCTAGGAAATTGTATATTCTAGCCATTTAATATAAGTGGAATCATACAAAATCTGTCCCTTTGTGACTGAATTATTTCACTCAATGTGAGGTCTTCAAGGTTCAACCATATTGTCGCATTTATCAGAACTTCAGCCCTTTTATGGTTGAGTAATATTCCATTGTATGGATATCCCACATTTTGTTTATCCATTCATCTGTTGTTGGACACTTGAGTTGCTCCCACCTTTTAGCTATTGTGAATTATGCTGCTATGAACATAGGTGTACAAATATCTGACTGAATCCCTTGCTTCCAGTTCTTTTGAGTTTATACCTAGAAGTGGGATTGCTGAGTCATATGGTAGTTCTATTATCAACTTTTGGAGGAACTACTAAACTGTTTCCACAACAGCTACACCACTTTACATTCCCATCTACAGTATACTAAGGTTCCCATTTCTCGGTATCCTCATCAGCATTTGTTACATTAAGGGTTTTAATAATAGCTGTTCAAATGGGTGTGAGGTAGTATCTCATGGTGATTTTGATTTGCATTTCCCTAATGGTTAATGATGTTGAGTACCCTTTCATGTGCTTGTTGGCCATTTGTATATCTTCTTTGGAGAAATGTCTAGTCAAGAACTTCCCCCATTTTTGTACTGAAAGCTTGGAATCTTTTCTCATTTCTTTCTGTGCATAATTTTTCAATATTTTCTTTGTGCTATCCACTGGGCTTAAATTTAACATCATAAATTCCCACAATTGCATTTGCTTTGATACCAGCTTAACTTTAATAATATACATGCAGTACCTTCTTATACCCCTCTATCCTTTCACCTTTAGGTAGTTTCTTTTGCAAATTACACTTTTATACATTATAAGGCCAAAGTATTGATTTATCATATACTTTTTATGTATTTGCATTTGAGATGCTTTAGAAAGTAAAAAGAGGGGTTATAAACACAAAAAGCAATAATATTGGCATTTATACGTACCCATTTCATTACCTTTACCAGAGACCTTTATTTCTTCATATGACTTCAGTCTATTGTCTGCTGTCCTTTCCTTTCAACCTGAAGAACTCCTCTAAGCACTTCTTGTTCAGACGATCGAGTGACAACACATTCCCTCAGCTTTTGCTTATTTGGGAATGCCTTAATCTCTCCCTCATTTTTTACTTTTTTTGGCATGGGCAGGCACCAGGAATCGAACCCAGGTCTCTATCTCCCTCATTTTTTAAAGACAGTTTTGCTAGATATAGAATTCTTGGCTGGCAATTTTTTCCTTTCAGCATTTGAAATATGTCATCCCCTGCATTCTTGCCTCCATGGTTTCCCATGAGAAACAGGCACTTAGCCTTCTTGAGGCTCCTTATGTATGACCCTTTGCTTCTCCTTTTCAGCTTTCATGATTCTCTCTCTTTGGCATTCAATAGTTTGTCACATTTCTGGATATTAGTCTGTTTGAACCTATCTGTTTGGAGCTTGTTTTTGCATTACTTTTGTAGTGATGTTTTTGTGTTTGTTTGCTTTGCTTTTTGAGAGCTGAATACAGGGTGTGTTAAAGCACTCCTATTTCACCTTGTCCTGTGTTTGTTTCCAGGAAGATTTTGTGGACTCAGATAAAGAATTCCCTATCGAATCCACCTTTGTCCGCATTAAAGAAACCCCTTCTGAGCAGGAGAGCAAAGTCTTGCTTCTGACTGAAAATGGGGAGCGTGCCTACACCATTAACCATGGCACCAGTCACCCCCCACCCTCTAAAGTCTTTGTCTGTGACCAGCCTGAGAGCGCAAAGGGATTCCATCTGCAACCCTGCCTGGATGGTGCTTCCGGCCGGGCGCTGTCGGACAGCTCCAGCGAGCTGATGCAGCAGATCATTGACCAGGTACTTCAGGGTGGCTCATGTAACACCGGCGACACCACTGAGCCACCTCCAGAGTCTTCCATTTTATCATCCAAAAAGGATGGCCGCAGGTCCAACTCTTTGCCCATCAAGAAAACTGTCCACT
>PVIY010013423.1:0-59261 GCA_004026745.1 Myrmecophaga tridactyla
CAGCCATTCCCCTGTGCCTCTAGGACCAGCAGTCCTGCCTCCCTTCAGAATATACACTGGGGGAAAATCAAGAAGGTGAGCAGCTTTTGTCATGTGGCTGGCTAATTATGATGGTTTATTTTAATTCTTTTCTTCTTTTTTTTTTTTTTAACATGGGCAGGCACCAGGAATCGAACCCAGGTCTCCGGCATGGCAGGCGAGAACTCTGCCTGCTGAGCCACAGTGGCCTTCCTGGTTTATTTTAACTTCTTAAAATATCCCCTTCCCTCTCACTTCTTGTACCTTTCGGTTCCCTCCTTCTGCTTTCTAGGTCCTTCTTTAAGAGGAAATGGGGAGAGGTGGTTTGGACTAAATATCCATCCACAGGTGTCGTTCCTTCCAGCTGCTCCATGAATTGGAAGCTGTAAGGGTTTGGGGGACCCTTGGAGAGTCCCACAGCCTGCAGCCTTACCCTCCTTCCCATGAATGACCATGTTTTTGTAAAGGGAGAAATAAATGCTGCTTCTCCACAGTTGGAAGAGATGTTCTCTGACTGCAGGTGATCAGGATGTGACTCTTTAAATTGTGCTTTCATTTTTAACCATTTAGCATTTGTGTGTGTGTATATGATGTGCAGTTAATAAGATGAGTGACGCACTTCATTTATCAATTAAGTAGTAGTTAGTTGGCTCATTTTAAGACTGTTTTGTTAGAGTTATCACAAAAAGTGTCTTTACATTATTAATGATAATAAGAATCAAGATTTTAAAGCACGTTTCTTATTTTCTTCCTTCCCCGCTTAACCAGAGCTGATGAAGCTTACCAGGTAGAAATCATGGGTTTTAGTGTGTAGGACATGGACAAAAAAAAAAAATATTCATAAGTTGGCATTTCTCAGTTGTTTTGACAAAAATGGTTTTCATTGGATGTTATAAATCTCCTCCTTTACCTCCTCCAATTTGGGAAGGGAAAAAAAATCCTCATAGAATGTAATGATGTAAGGGCCTAAGGGCAGCGAGAGGGTGGGCTGGGGGTAGGGGTCCCAAAGCAGGGCCTGCTGGAAGGGGTGAGCTCTGATTCCTGCCGCTGAAGAAAATAGCTGTGGGTAGAATGTGACACCTACCCTAGCTCATGCCCACGTGTCCAAGGCCTGGTGGCCCTATGCGCTTTGCTCAGCATCCCTTGTGAATGAGGACAAAGGCCTCTGCTGAAGATGTCAGTCTTTTGTGTGAAAAGGCTTTTCTAAGGAACATTAAGGACTGGCCTTCTTTCCTCATTAGCACCCATCTGAATGGAGCAGCCCCCGCTTCTCAGAGAGGGCAGTGTACTTGCTCACATTCCTGATGGGTAATGAAGTTGTTCCCAAATCTGTCCCTGCCCCCTCCTCTCAGCCCCTACCTTAATATTCCTTTCAGAGGGGACCAGAATGCTTGCTCGGTCGTATCCTCAAGGAGGGAGTTAAGGGTTTTTTTGAGAGGGGAGTTTGGGAGGCAAGGTAAAGAGAGGACAGAGAAAGGCTCATTCTTCTCTGTCCACCAGTGTTGTCACTGTTCCCTATGTGGAAAGTGGGAAGGCCCTGTATGTCACCACTTGCTAGAGCTCAGATGTTGTCCGGTGTGCTCAGTGGGAAAGAACAGATTGATGAATTGCATCTGAGGCGACCCTTCCTCTCAAAGCCCATCATTATTTAAGAGATTCCTTGGTTACCCGCCTTTATTAAATAAATGCAGATGGAATGTTGGTTATTCACTAGGCATGGATTTTAATTATGCACAACGAGGCATGTGCTTGGTGGTTCCCAACATTTTTAACCATGGAAATCCTGTTCTGATATACATATGGGAAGTTCACAGACCTTTAACATTGAGTAGATATTCTTTTATCATCTGTTGATTGAGAGAATGCATAATGGCCAACAGCTACTGTGAATTCGATGTTTTAGATGAATTTGACTTGTAATAATAGAAGTCACTGTATTTGAAAACTCCATGTGTATGAATGTGTGTGATATTACATGCATGACTGATGCACAGAAGGATTCATGGACTTTTCTCATCCCCACCAAACTGAAACCCTCTGCCCCCACCCCCAATCCAGAGCTAGCCTGCTGGGGTTGGGGTCCACTGGGAGAGTGGAAAACGTATGAGTTTTGGAGTTAGGCAGATATGGCTTCAAATTTCAATTCTGCCACTTCTCGTCTGATCTTGGATAAGTCACTTAACCTTTCTGTGCTTCCACTGTTTCATCTTTAAAATGGGGGCTTTGAGGGATTGAAGTCTTGTACCTCGCCTACTGCTTGATTCAGGGAAGGGGGCATTTAAACATTTGTGTTTCCGATTCCTGTCTGTTCTTACACAACTCCCAGACAGCCTCCGGGCCAGACTTTTAGAAATCCAAGATTAATCAGCTAATTTATCCTGCCCCGGGTATTAACTTCAGCTGTAGTGTATGTTCTGGTTACAAGGGTTGTTTAACAAATGGCTACTAAACTTAGTGGTATAAAACAAACATTTACTGAGCTCAGATTCTCTCAGTTAAGAATCTGGACAGAGTGCAACAGGGGCAGGTCATCTCTGATTCATGATGTGGGGCTTCGGCTGGGGACACTTGAAGGCTGGGGCTGAGGTCATCTGACTTCTCTTTTACTAACATATCAGCGGTGGGTTCTGTCACCTAATCCTGCACTGGGGTGGGCTTTTGGCCTGAATGCCTGTGTCCCCTCCCTATGAACTGGGCTTTCTTACTGCATGGCAGCCGGGTTCCAAGAGCAAGCATCCCGAGAGAGAGCCAGATGAACACATAGTGCCTGTTGTGATGTAGCTTTGAAAATCAGGCAGCAGCATTTTGCCATGTTCTACTAGAGAGACCATTGCAAAGTCCTGCCCATGTTCAAGGGGAGGAGAAGTAGACTCTGCCTCTCGATGAGGGGTGGCAAGGTTCTGGAAGAGCTTTTGGGATCAGAAATCTCACTGTGCCATTTTTGGAAAAGATCATGTGCCGCAGCTTACAAGCAGGTTGTAAATTTTTTAGGTAAAGGAGCTCCTAGAATCCTCTCCCACTGCTGCTCCTTGCCTTGCTGCAGTAAAGCATGCCAGAAGGTATGCTTGGCAGAAGCCAAGACCTTAACATGAGAGCCTGGAATACAGGTCTTTAAACTCTGGCCCAGGACAGCGATCACCTGCCAGCTTTGAACTTAAGCCCAAGTTTTCATTTAAAAGCCAGACTGTGAAATGTTTGGTTGTCAGAGGCATGTTAGTAGCTGAACTCTCTGGGTTTTATGTGTTGGTGGTAGTATCAAAGGAATAAGACATGCTAGGGAAGCCAGGGTTGGACTCTTGCCTTCTAATATTATAATACCATCACCTTTTTTTTTTTTTTATGACAAAAGCCGTGTCCCAGGTCATCCTCATGAATGAAAGTTCATAAATTACGTTTTTCCCCTGAGATTTTAAATAAAATTACATAGATAATAATAGAAGAGTTGTGGTGTTTGCAGAGCCCATCTCTGGAGAATAATTGACTTCTAGCCTCAGATAGATCTTCCTCCCAGTATTACTGACATTTTTGCCAGTGAGTAATCATTTTTTATCATTTTTTTTCTCGGAGTATGTTTGAAAATGAGATCCTTAAAAGCCAAACTAACTGTAAACTCTTAGGAACATTAAGCCAAGAAGAAATTTTACAGAGAAAGAGCGTGCACAAGTTTAAAAAATACTTTTATACTCATAGTTTGATTATATATAAATAAAAAAGTTTAAGGCAAGGATGGTGAAGCAAAAAAAAAAAAAGCAGTTCTTTAGAGTTAGTCTGTAAAACATTTAATTGCTTCTAGACTCTACAAGTCACCTAATAGTACTTCCCTGGGCTCTTTGGACAAAAGATAACAAGGAAAAAAATCTTTGGAAATTTGCAGGTTGCATTTTTTGATACTGGTCAAAAGTGGTATCTGTGACATGGTGCAACGTCACTGAGAGAGGGTGGACCTAAGAATTGCTGTCACATACTCTTCTCTTTCTATTTTTTGTCTGTTTTCCCTTTCTCATTCTATCCCATTCTTATCCCTTTTCTGTTTTCTTCTTTGTCTTCCTATTGCCTTTTTTCCCTGGCTGTCTTCTATAAAGCCTTCAGTCCTCTCATCATTGCCCACAGATACTGCCTTTCAGATCTGGGCTGCGAATAGCTTGTGATCAAAACGATGTCTCTTATATATTTTTACATGGGTCCAAAATCATGCCAAGCCCAGGGCTTGAGAGGGATTTGACAACTGATCTTACTCTTACCGATTAGCCTGCGGAGAGAATCATTGACCGTGCTCCAATAAGTAAGTCCCTGCTGCTCCCCACCCCTGAAGCACTACCCCAAATATTGCCCATCTGAGAAGTCACCTGATGAGAAATCAACATGTGAAATTGAGTGTCTGCTTTTATGGCTTGAACTTGAGCCTCTTATTTAAAACCATTTCTTATTTTTCTCTGCCTGGAGCATCTAAATATATTTGCAAATTCTTCTTGATTGGCCACTTTGGGCTGTTCCAGGGGAAAACTGCTTCTTAGCTGCCTCCCTCTGAAAGTGAATTTCACAACACACATATATGCTGTGTTGCCTATATATCAAGTCAGACCTTTTCAAATATACCCTCCATTCTTACTGGAAATCCGTGAAACCATTTTTGCATGTAATGCAGTATCAAACAAAATGATACAAACTTGCTTTTACTTTTATAGATCAGTTATAGGGTGATAGAGATGGTGGTGCTGCAAAATGGTAGTCTGAACTCATTTTATAAAAGACACTGGAATTTCAGAAGCTGATTTGATAAAAGCTAACTTTTAAATTGGTGCTTATAATGATGCACTTCTACATGTATGATCTCTTGATTCTTTCAGTCAGCCTTTTGTTTTGATACATGAGTAGGCTGACCATGATAGTGTTCTAGTTTGCTAGCAGCCGGAATGCAATATACCAGAATCAGAATGGTTTTTAAAAAGGGGAATTTAATAAGTTGCTAGGCTGAGAAAATGTCTATAGAAATGTTCAATCAAAGGTATCCAGGGAAAGATACCTTGGTTCAAGAAGGCTGATGATGTTCAGGTTTCTCTCTCAAGCGAGAAGGCACGTGGCGAACACAATCAGGGGTTTGCTCTCATCTGGAAAGGCACATGTGGAACACAGCATCATCTGCTAACTTCTTCTCCTGGCTTCCTGTTTCATGAAGCTCCCCGGGAGACATTTTCCTTCTTCATCTCGAAAGGTTGCTGGCTGGTGGACTCTGCTTTTCATGGCTATGTTGTTCTGGTCTGCTCTCTCTGAATCTCTCATTCTCCAAATGTTTCCTCTTTTATAGGACTTCAGAAACAAATCAAGACCCACCCAAATGGGTGGAGACACGCCTCCAGCTAATCCAGTTTAACAACTACTCTTGATTAAATCACATCTCCAGGGAGATGATCTGATTACAGTTTCAAACATACAATACTCAATAGGGATTAGAAGAAATGGCTGCCTTTACAAAATGGGATTAAGATTAAAACATGGCTTTTCTAGGGTACATACATCATTTCGAACCAGCACAGTTAGGCTTGGGTCACCTTAGCCAAGTATTGGGGTCCAGTTGTCTGGCAAAGCAAGCACTGGCTTGATTGTTACTGTGAGGACATTTTGTGGACTTAAGTCATTACTAAATTGATTGCATCTATGGTTCCTTACGTCTTCATTCAACAGAGAAGATTGCCTTCCACAAAGAGAAATCTCATCCAGGCAGTTAAAGGCTTTAAAAGAAGTGATGATTTCAGCAGTCAGAAGAGAGAGTTTCTGTCTTTGCTTTAGCCAGCCAGCTTCTCATGCGGAATTCACCAAAAACCTTCCTTGGAGTTCAGAGCTTGCAGCTTGCCCTATGGAATTTGGACTTGTGCCATTCCCACAGTCCCAAGAGACAATTTTTATAAAATCTCATAACGTTTACAGGTATCTCCTATCAGTTCTGTTTCCCTAGTGAACCCTGACTGCTACAGTTGAACCATTTATTAAATCATAATCTGCTCGTTACCTCTAAATTTCTGTTGGTGGTACAAGCATGAAGCGTGTTGTGGACTGTGAACAGGTTTACACAGTGCTTCAGATGTTTCAACACTCTTACTACACTTGTTTCATAAATTGCTTGGCCTACCTTTTTTTTTTGCTTTGGTGTGTGAAGCAGAATATAGAAAACTGATGAGACCTATTACTTAGTTTTCCTGATGCAAAAGTGGGCTTTGCATCACAATCTTGTTTTGTTACCATGGGAATTCCTCCTTAAAAAAAAAAAAAGTCTAGGACTGTAGCGGTGTTAATATTTGAGTTTTACTTTTCTCCTCTTACTCATGCTGTCCATTTGATTGAAGCTTAGAAAACTGGCCATCTATTAAATTGAAGCCGCTTTTCTGCAGTCTCTGGCTTTTGTAGAATGGAGAAATGGGGTCTCCTAGGTTACCAGGCTTGTGCTCCATAAATGCACCCATTAAAAAGGGCTTGGATCTATTGAAAATGTTCGCAACTGTTGAAGAAACTATTAAAAAAAAAAAAAAAAAGCCTGCACCAATTTCATTGTGATTTAAATTAATCCCCACGTTTAATTCTTGCATAGAACTAATTAGCCCCCTAATTATTAAGAGTGCTTTAAAACCAGGTGACAGGGCTCCTCTTTTCTCTAAAAGGGATTGGACGTTTTCTTTAGGAACAAGTGAAAATACATTATGGATAGTCTGACAAAGGATTCAAATCATACACATTTAGATACATGCCACTATTATGAAACACTGCCTTTTCTGTCTATGTCTGTGACTTAGGGGATGTAGAAATAACTTCTGGGACCCATGCAACCCAAGTAGCTTCCCAAGTGCAAAAGATCTGGGTATAACTAAAGTGCAGTTTCATTAGAAGGTTTAATTTTGGGGGGTAGTACATAGTCATGAGGTCAGACCCTTCTTCCTTGGGTAAGCAAGTAATAGAAAATAACTGGAGAAAAAGCAGCCATCAATCTTTATTATTGTTAGTCCATTAACTTGAAAAAAAATTTTGAGACTATTGGGAAAATTTCAATATTGACAGGATATTAGATGTATTAAAACATCAGTGTATTTTTTTTTACATGTGGTAATGGTATTGAATTCATGTTTTAAAAAAAATGAGTTTTTCTTTTCGAAACGTGCTTTGAAAACTATTGCATTTTTATTTCTTTGCCTTGTATATATGTTACACTATGCAATTAAAAAAGTTTAAAAAAATAAGAAAATAAAATCACAATGAGATACCACAAGAAAAAAAAGTAATGAGTTTTTATTGTTTAGACACCACACTGGAATATTTATTGGATGTTGTGCTATGAGCATAAATGCACTCTTTAAAAGAACATGACTCTCTTTAAAAGATGTTAGAAACTGTTAAGGAAAAAGCCACTATACAAAAAAAAAAAGGAAAAAGGAAAAGCATTGAATTTTTTCAAATAATCTGGTCCGGGGAGGTGTGGTAGGATGGATCACAGCAGACGAGACTGGCATCACTTAATAGTCACTGAAGTGGCATGCTGTAAGTTATTCTGGCTAATCTTAAATATGTTTAAAAATATTTCCATAATAAAAGTACCAGTTTTTGCCCACTGTTATGTGATAGTAAACATTTTCTACAGTCTTGATACCTAGTGCCCTCATACAATGCTGGTGATATGATCTTAATATGTCCTTTATGGAAAGTAATTCTATGGAAAATCATTTTAAAAGCTATATGCACAGATACGTGTCTGGCCAGGGGCTTTATATTACGTTCCTCGAAATAAACTAATTGCTGAGCAGCAAAGGAATGATAAATTAATTTTTTTTTACTACATGGAATTTTGTGCATCCTATAAAATAAGTTTATTGCCTTATAAGAGTGCTTTTAATGTATTGGAGTGAAGGAAGGCAGGACAAAAATCACAATTATGTTAGAAAAGTGGTGCTAAGGAAAATTGATTGAAAGGAAATAAAGTAAAATGCTAACTTTGTTTTTGGCAGAGTACCAAATTGTGAGTATGGATTTTTCTCCTGTCTCTCTTTTCATAATTTTCTGTTATGTGATTATGTTTTGTTTTTAGATCCAAAAAGTAACCACAATAAAAAATGTCCAGTGTTCTGATTGAGAAAATATACTTGCATACATGTATTTAAGCTTTGCCTAAAAACAAGGGTATTTCCTTCATTTATAAAGTAGCATCTTAGGAGTTTATATTATAAGCAAATGGTAAATTAGTTTGCAATTATGGATCTTAGATAAGCTCTTGTCAAAGACATTTGTTTACATGCATATTTACGCATTTAATTATTTATTTTAAAATTAGCAAGAAAATTGCCTTGGTACTGTTGAATGATGGGAGGTTTTGCATTTTCTGACCTGAATACACAGAGGCTGTTGATAAAGATGTCTTACACATTGCTTTTCCATTTTCTGGTTTCTTGGCACTCAGTTACCTAAGTACTCTTTTGCAAAACAATTAAAAAAAAAAAAAAGGCAAGCAACATCCCATACATAGTTTGGGAAAAAATACCTTAAGTAAGGTAGCAGCCAGTGTGCTGATACTCTTTTTTGTTTTTTTTCAATAATTTTATTTATTGAAATATAATCACCCAAAGTGTACAATCCATGATTCACAAGCTTATCATAAAGCTGTGCATTCATTACAATCAATTTTTGAACATTTCCATTATTTGAAAAACAATAAAAATAGAAGTAAAAATGAACAACCAAAAACATCCCATATCCCCCATTCCTCCCTATTACTTATTTATTGTCTTTTTTTTCCTTACTCATCTCTCCATACAATGAATAAAGGAAGTGTCAGTCACAAGCTTCACACCTTAAAAGCCCTATAGTTATTCAGTCATCTTCAAGAATAAAGGATACTGGATTACAGATCAACAGTTTCAGGTTATTTCCCTCTAGCTACTCCAATATACCAAAAATTGAAAAGAGATATCGATATACTGAATAAGAATAGCCTCCAGGAAAACCTCTCGACTCTATTTGTTTAAAAACTTTATTTTTTTTTCATTTATCTTCCCCCTTTTGGTCAAGATGTCTTTCTTATTTCCATGATGCCAGAGCCAGGCTCAACCCCCCAGAGTCATGTCCCATGTAGTGGTGAGGGCAGTGAGTTCACCTGTGGCGTTGCCTTAGAAAGGCCATATCTGAGCAACAAAAGAGGTTCTGTGGGGGTGACTCTTAGGTCTAATTATAAATAAGCTTAGCTTCTCCTTTGCGGGAATAAGTTTCGTAAGGGCAATCCCCAAGGTCGAGGTCCTGACCCATCAAATTGGTAGTCCTCAGTACTTGTGAGAATATCAGGTCTTCCCCAAGTGGGAAAGTTTAATATTTCCACATTTTCCCCTAGTCCTCAAGGGGACTTTGCAGCTACTTTTTAATCTTCTGACTAGCTTACTCTGGGATATATTGGGGTATCACACCAACCTGTGCAAACCAACAATAATCTCACTCCCTGCTCATGGTTAGATGTAACTATAGTGTTCTAATAAGCTGACCATACAAATCAAATCAGATAGTGTGCTACAGAAAATAATTTTGTACCAAATAAACATTCCCTCCATTGGTCTCCCAAAGAAACTGAAGTTTTAAAACACAGTCAATATCATCCTTAACCCTTTAGTCTGATTTGCCTTAATCCTATCAAGATCAGCTTCATTCATATCTCTAATTGAAGTCTGATCATTTTCTCAGTGTTTTTAACAGTTGCTGTATGGAGTAATGCTGACTTTCATAGCTGCAGAACTCTAGCTCTGAGTCTCAGGTGTCACACAAATACCCAAAGTTCCATAGAATGATCAGGTTATAATGTGTTGATATTCTGATAAACTTCCTTTGTACACTCTATTGTCTCATGTACACTTTAGTGTCTCAGCTACTGTTTTTGATAGAAGAGAGTTGAAAATGGCCTCGATTGCACTGGCTGGATGAAGTTGACACTGACTCAAAGCAGGAAAGTTGAGGATGAATCCAAATGATGAATGGCAGACCCTGCAGGAGTCCAGACAGGGCCAGGGTGGCATGTTATACTAAAGAACTTTCTGCAGAGCACATCATGGGGAGGGTAGGAGTGGGGCTGGGGCTGGGAGTGGGGAAACAGCTACTGGCTCACTCTCCTCATGTCTGTGTCCAGTTTTCTTAAAGCCTTGTCAAGGCGATAATCACAGGAAAGTAAGTTAGTAAGGAAAAACAAATGTGTGGACCCTCTGCCCTCAGGGACAGACCCGTTCTCCAGGAATTGCCCAAGAGGTCTGAAAGTCCAGCTCACTGGGGCTGCTTTCCTGCCAGGGACAGCTGCGTTTGGGGTGAGTTGGAGGTGCTCTTTCTTCTTTGTCCTGATATGGAGCTCAGTCTGTGGACCAGTCAGCGTCCATGAGGGGTGTTATTATTCTCTACAAGTAACCAGAAAATTTTGGCCCATAGATTTGATAGTATGTATAGATAGAGCAGGAGTACTGGGTATGTTGAATTACTTATCCCCAACGTTATGAAAAAAAGTTCTCTTAGTCTCTTAGCAAAAATACTCACTCATACTATTAATTTTGCAAAATATTTATTCTGCTTGATATTTTAAAGTCATTAATATAGGTTGTGGGTTTTTTGTTTGTTTGTTTGTTTTTTTGCTACTTAAGAGGGGTTTTCTCCCCATTATGTCTAGAAACATGGATAAGGCCATGATTGACATGATTAACACACAAAGCAGGTTATGCCTGGCATCCTCACCCAGCCACTCCCCCTCACTCTATTCTGAGAGCCTAGTATAATTTTTCTGTGTTTAGAAGTTTCTATGTTGCATGTTTTTGAATTTCTGAAACACAAGCTCTTCAGCTCGGTTTAGTTGTCTGAAGAGTATGTTGCTAAAAAGTAAATAAAATAATGTTTTACTATATTTAATTGCCATGATTTTTAGAAAAGAATAAGGGGGAATATCGACAAGATTTTATGAGAAATCCAAGTTCCTAGGAAGGTTAAGGAAGTTGCTCAGAATCACACATACCTGGAATTTAGCTTCTCAGGATGCTTTGTCTTGTTGACCACTATGCCTGTTGTATAGAAGAACAAATACTTGCTAAATGAATGAATGAATGGGCCAAGTCAGGATCTGAGCACAGATCTAGGTCAGTACTCTAATTCCTCTATTGAACCTGTGCATTTAACTGTATTTAAGATGTAGTGGATTTATTAAATTCTCTCAACTCAACAAGGTGTAAATTTGAAAGGATCTTTATTTTTCTCCAGTTGCTGCCTCCACCCATGCCATGTTGAATTTCCCTTCCCTGTCACTTAACAAAGTACAACTTCCATAAACTCTCAGGTCTAACTCACTACAGAAACACAATATCAGACCTGATTTAAATTTCCCCTCTCTATTTCCCATTGCAGCTAGACCCTGTGTCAAGGGACTTGAAGTGAGAGGAAGGAAGGAAGGTATATTCTGCACTTTTATTCTTCAGACCCTCATCATTTGGGGTTCAGTCCCCCAAGGAGGGAACAGAGGGGAAGCATGGTGGGAGGGGCAGGGAAAGGGACCAGCCCCATATCTAGCTGGGTGCAAAAAAATCCTTTTGTTGGTCAGCGATGTCCTCTGCTTGTTGACCAGCATTTTACTCTCACCAGCACTGACCGGATCATGATGCCCACCCTGTGATGGGAGCCAGCTGCTGGCTTGGAGCTTCCCCACGTCACAGCCCTTGACTGGGGCTTCTGCCTCTGGCTGAACTTTTTGAAACCCTATTCATTATCTGTGGTAGTTAGGTTCAGGCGTCAACTTGGCTAGGTGAAGGTGCCTAGTTCTGTTGCTGTGGACATGAGCCAATGGTACGTGAAGTGCATCTGTTGCTGATTACATCTGCAGTCGACTAGGAGGCCGTGCCTGTTGCAATGAATGATGTTTGATTTAACTGGCTGGTGCTTAAATGAGAGAGCTCAACATAGCACAGCCCAAGCAGTTCAGCATATCTCATCTCAGCACTTGAGCTCAGCCCAGGCCTTTGGAGATGCAGAAAGAAATCACCCCAGGGAAGGTTGTTGGAACCCAGAGGCATGGAGAGAAGGCAAGCAGAGATCACCCTGTGCCTTCCCGGGTAAGAAAGAACCTCAGCTGAAAGTTAGCTGCCTTTCCTCTGAAGAACTTACGAAATAAATCCCCTTTTATTAAAAGCCAATCCATCTCTGGTATATTGCATTCCGGCAGCTAGCAAACTAGAACACTATCTCTCTTGCTTCCAGGGTCCCTTGACCCAAGGCCCGCTTAGGTTAGGGAACCAGCAAAGTGGTTTGTCAGGCTTCATAACTTGATGTTCATTTGACTCCCAAGAAACTCATACATCCTTGTCTCACCAAACTGGGAGTGTGTCAGCTGCTTCCCTTCTCCCTACACCACTCCATCCTTTTCTCCCCTGCTCAGAGGACACAAGGGAAATCAGCCAATCTACTGCCTTCCCCCCTCCTCCATGTTCTAATGTAAACTAGGAAGCTGGCTTTTACCTTTTAGTAACTTCTGGAGGAGATGTGTGGACCCAATTTCTTTAGAAGGTGAATCATTTAGTGGTTCTCTGATCTCATCAATGTGGGCTTTTATCTCTAATTCTGGGGCAATAGGGAAGGTCATACCAAAGTTTTAGCATAGATGTTTTGATGTTAAAAGTATTTCAGTAGAAGGAAAAGTACTTCTATTGGAGGGCATCATTAGCTTACCTTACAAATTGTGAATTTATGTATTGAGCATTAAGTGGCAGACTGTAAAGATTCCAGCTGCATTTATACAATGTCCATTTATCTTTGAAATCATACCATGCTACACAGATGTGAATGTTACAGTCCTGAAACTGGTAACAATCTAAATGCTCATCACCAGATTAGCTGTAAAACTTTTGATGTTGCTCTTTATTGATTTGTAAAAATGTTCAGTATATATTACCTGGTGAAGAAAAGATTATGGAGAAAAATATTTACTATATGCATAGAAAAAATATGGACAGATTAAAAAAACTTTAAATGTTTACTATTGTTGAGTCAGGATTGAGAAAGATTGTAATAGTTTTTATTCTTTTTAATTCTTTGTATTTTTTACTTGTTTACACGTTAAAATGTTTTTAAGGAAATTATACTATTAAAATTTGTGAAAAGCTACAATATGTGCTTCTTTTGCCTCTTGTATTTTAGGTGTCCTGTATCCTTATATGCTGAAGACTTTTTACATTTCTCATAATCTCTAAACATTAAAATCTCTAAACAGTAAAGCTTTTAGTCGGTTTTTTCTCTTACTTGGCCTAACAGCTATTACTTCATTCCATGATCTGGCTTGAATTTCAACAACTGAATGTCCTAAATATTATTTGGCGTTTATAAATACATGTGGCAATTTGGAAAAATGCCTTTATTATAATATAAATCTTCCAAGCATCTAAAAAAATTATGTTGTAGACTAGCATATGCAAACACTTTAACTTGTAGAAAGAACCTCCAAATGCTATGTACTTTATATCCTAACTATTTTGTAATTTATTGGACTATTTGAAGTGTTTCAGGAAACTAATTCTACAGGGTTTCATTTAAGTGCCTGGAGCTTAATAAATCAGCATGGAGTTTTATTTTTCAGGGAAAACGTTGTTATATGTCTGCATCCTTTCATCTATACAAGTTGTCTATTGGCCTAGTAATTGTATGGGTTTGAAATCTTGCTATGGGACCCGTTTCCTGTATCTACTCAGGGTCAAGCATATAGCAAGGTACATGACACAAGCAGCAGTGATGAGAGCAGAAATTTAATCAGTACCTAATATGTACAAGGCCCACTCCTAATTAAGTTTTTTTTCATGCATTGTTTTATTTAATCTTCACAAGAACTCTCTGAGGTGGGTGGTTTTAATTTCTTTTTCTATGAGCTGGAAATGTATAGTGATGAATGAGAAAAATGCAAATAGTTTTGATGTGAAACTGGCTTAAAATTCCAGTTATGGTAACTCTTTGGGAAGCCTTTTGATTAAGTTTATTGAAATTTTAGGTTAAGTTAAAACATTTGCATTAAAGTCTGGGTAAAGCGTGGGTTTGAATAAGAAAAGATATGAATGTTCCTTAGTGTGACTTGCAAAATGTTATAAGAATGATCTTTTTAATGTTTGCCGCATTTTATTTTGTTCTCTAAAGTATGTGGAGTACAAGTGCATAATTGATACAGTTGAGATGTAAGTAGAACAATTCAGAGGTAAGATGTTCTAGTTTGCTGGCTGCCAGAATGCAATATACCAGAATTGCAGAACAGCTTTAGAAAGGGGAGTTTAATAAGTTGCAAGTTAACAGTTTATAGGCCATGGAAAATGTCCCAATTAAAACAAGTCAATAGAAATGTCCAATCTAAGGCATCGAGGGAAGGATTACCTTGGTTCAAGAAGGCCGATGAAGGTCAGGGTTTCTCTCTCAAGTGAAAAGGCACACGGCGAACAAGTTCAGGGTTTTTCTCTCATCTGGAAAGGCATTTGGCAAACACAGCATCATCTGCTAGCTTTCTCTCCTGCCTTCCCTTCACGAGGCTTCCCAGGAGGCACTTTCCTTCTTCACTTCCAAAGGTCACTGGCTGGTGGACTCTGCTTCTCGTGGCTGTGTCATTCTCTGCTCTCTCTGAATCTCTTGCATTCTCCAAAATGTTTCCTCTTCTGTAGGGTTCCAGTAAACTGATCAAGACCCACCCAAATGGGTGGAGACATGTCTCCACCTAATCCAGTTTAGCAACCACTCTTGATTGAGTCACATCTCCAGGGGGGTGATTAATTATAGTCTCAAACATATAGTACTGAGTAGGGGATTAGAAGAAATGGCTGCCTTAAAAAATGGGATTAGGATTAAAACATGGCTTCTCTGCAGTACATACATCCTTTCAAACCAGCACATAAAACAAACACAAATAATTCTAATACAGTGCAGTGTGCTGAGGGCAAAGGGGCCATTTAAGCCCAGTTTAGATAGGCTTAAAAGAAGGTCTTGAGAATGACTAGCTTAGGAAATCATGGGGTAATTTGAACAAATACCTGTCATTCTTTCCAGGTAGATCTCCACCTTCTGGCATAACACTTTTTATGTAAGGAAAGTATAATTGAAGGAAAATATAGTATCTTCAATTTTGAAATTTCAAGTCTAAATTTTATAGAGAGTTATGACAGTCAGCATTGAATCCTCATTTTCCAAGTTTAAAGTTGCTCTTTCATTGTTTTACAGCCATATTTGTCACATTTTTATTTCATTTGCTGCTCAACATTTATATCAATCAAAATTTCCAGATTCTTGGGTTCTGATTTTGATTTCTTTCTTGATCATTTGACCATGCCTTTGAAAAATGTGTAAGGAACATTTAGGTAAGGGCATAAATTCAGGCGCTTCATCGGGGAATGTTTTAGATGGTTTTTCAGGAGATGATTGTTGGCTGTGGTTGGCTTCTCTTAAAACTGTTGATGACAATGTGACTGTGTGATTGTGAAAACCTTGTGTCTGATGCTCCTTTTATCTACCTTGTCAACAGATGAGTAGAACATATGGAATAAAAATAAATAAGGGGGAACAAATGTTAAAATAAATTTAGTTTGAAATGCTAGTGATAAATGAAAGTGAAGGGTAAGGGGTATGGTATGTATAATTTTTTTCTCTGTTTTCATTTTATTTCTGTGTCTGAATAGATGCAAATGTTCCAAGAAATGATCATGGTGATGATTATGCAACTATGTGATGATATTGTGAATTATTGAATATATATGTGGAACGTAATGATCAAAATAGGAATGTTTGTGTTTCTTTGATGTTTTTTGGTGTTTAAAAAAATAAAATAAAGAAAATTAAAAAAAAACAACTGTTGATGCTGTTCCACTATCTTCTGTGTCAGTTTGAGTCAGTCTGCATTGGGAAGCCTTTGAAAATAGCCTATTTTATACAACGATACCAGTACATTTGTGTCCTTTATCCTTCAAATTTAAAACATTTCACCAAAATGTGTCTCAGGATACTGGTCTTTCTGCCCCACTTCCCCTTCAATTTTAGCCACTACTTGGATAGTCCTTTACTTTATATAATCTTGTGGAAGCACAAATTAGAAAACCATTCTTGTTTCTCAAAGAGTAATTCTGTTTCACAGAAACACATGAACACAGGTTCTTTAAAGAACTTCCCTTCTTTTGGACCTCTGAACTCTTTCTGTCTGCTAGCTAGTATGCTAGTATTTCTAGAGGGAGGGCTGTGCTTCTCCGGGATTGAAGAATGGGATGGATTCTATCAGATGTAACAAGACTCCGATTCAAATATTTCAGTCCATTTAAAAGGCAGAAGGGAAAATTAGTTGTCGTTCTGCACCTTGCCATTTCAGAAGTCCGGCAGCCCAAGGAGTGTGTGGATTGGAGGCAGCAGAGGCTCTTATCTGTGAGAAACAATTGGTGCTGTGAATGAGCTGCTCTGAGCTGGAGCAGTGTCCCTCTTCTTTGCTGGGCACAGTTGCCTTCTTTAGGGGCTGCCTACACTTGCTTCACCCCTTGCCTACTTGGCATGTTTGTTCGGTGTCCTGGTGGCACTTAATGACGACACTGAGTGGAACCAGGTGGGCATGACCTGCCCTCGGCACCACCCTCTGTCACTCTGAATTAGGCAATGTTAATTGGGTTTCATTGGGATCTCTTCCACGTGCCTTCCCGGCAAGCAAGAAGGCAGTTTGTTGGCATCACTGGTCTAATTGGCCTTCCTTCGAATGTGTCCCATCTGGCTTACAACTTGAAGAAATTACCTGAAATTGCTGGTGTGTGGATATCATCCTGCCATAATTTCCTGTATAGTTAGAAGTTTTCTCTTGTTTTAATGTTCTGTAGTACATTTTAATGAACACTGATAAACCATTAAAAGGTATTTAAGATATTGATGAATTTTCCTAAGGTCCAAACCACTCTATTAGCTTAAAAAACAGTTATTCTCTGAATGAGAACAGTTGCAGCTGGGGCTCCTGGAATTGTCTGTAGCCTACAGCACATCTCATCTATGCTGGAGCAGGTCAGTAAATCTGGGTTTGGTCGTGGAAATACATTGTGAACATGAACATGAGCCAATCCTGGGAAAAAGAATAATAATAGAATGGGATTTCCTTTTGGAAATAATAACCAAATTAGCTAACACTGAATGCTTGCTATTTACCAGACACTGTCATAATGCTTTACAAATATTTGATTTATTTAATCTTCACAATGACTCTATTATAAAAGTCACTCTTATTCTATGGAGGCACACAGGGGTTAAGTAACTTACCCAAGGTCACATTGGTAGCAGTGGGCTGTGAATCCAGGCAGTGTGGCTTCTAGGTCTGTGTTCTTCAGACTATATTATACTGCATTTTAAAAAGTGGGAGGGGGATTGGAGATACATGGTATTCTAACACGAGTGTAGAGTTTTGATTTGCTAGAATAGACTGAAGGAGGCCAGTTTGTGCTGAGTAGCTGGGAAGGAGTAACATGAAAATGGGTGATAATAACATTCAAATAGTTGCAGTGGTGAAGAATAAAGAGTAACTTTGGAGAATGGTGAGGGCAGGCTGCTTCCTCAGTATTTCTCCTAGGACAACAACATTATGTTTAAAGCCCAGTGCTCTTTCCAAGTCTTTCTCTCAGAGAAGTATTTTTTCGTTGAATAAATACTCATCACTGGCCATGTGTCAGCATTTGTGCTAGTGGCCTAGGACACAGATGTAAAAGCCACTGTTTGTGCTTGAGTTCCCAATTGTTGGGACACACCTAGGGGTACTCCAAATTGCTCTCAGCAGAATTGTCTGTGAGTGATAATAAATTGTGTATACCATGCCCTAGAAAATAGCGTTTCAGAATTTTGGAAGCATCCACGTTTTTGTTATTATTTAATTGTTTTAACAATAAATGGACTCACTCATTTTCAGCCTGTGCTTAAACTGCAGATTCCTGACATCTATATTAAATTAAGGTTCAAAATCCATAGCCCGAGGAGGCTACGCATTGGAGTTCCAATATTGCTTGACTAGAATTTTCCTCCTGTTGGTATAGTTTTGAGTGTGTTCACTCATCACTTGGTATCTAACCGAATGGTGAAACTAAGGCAAGGCATGTTTGAGGAATCCCTTATGGGCTTTCAAAGGGTGATAAATGAGTTTTGACGTGTGGGAACCTCTGTGGGTTTTCTCTGGTTCTCCAGATCTGTGCGCATCCTTGCTTTTTTTAACTTTTTTTCTCCTCTGTTACTCTCATTAAGAATTTTATGGTTGCAGAGTTAAGCCATCTTGGGTTTTCCTTGTAGCCTCTCTGTCTTCCAGGCGCTGTTTAGATAGGGTACAGAGGCAGTCTGTACAAATGCTCGTCCAGTGTCTCTGAAAGTCCTGGCTTCTTGTCTTGTGCTGTTAAATAAACACTGACCTCAGCCTTTAGACAAGAGATGAAAATAATTACTTGGAACAAGATTTTTTTTCTCCTTATGTGTAGATATTAGAGTTTATTTTGGGTTTGCTATTATTAGAGGGGAGAAAGGCTATAACAGATATGCCCTTTCTTGAGAATTACAAGAGTATTATAAATAAGCGATGGTATCTCTTCCCTCAAATATATCAAAATATTCAGACAATTTAAAATTAACCTCTGATAATATTAGACAATGTGCTTGTTTGTGTGTATGTGTGTGTGTGTAAGTAGTCTGATTATTTAAGATACTCCTTTCTCTTTTTTTGAGGCCTTCAAGCCTGATTGCAGCATATATAGAAGTTTGGGATAGCAATAATGAGTTGGAGCACTAGGCAGTCCCCTCCAAGCTGGACAGCGCATGTTTTACTTTAATGTATTGATTCATTCAAAATACTCAGATATCTACCAGGAGGGATATTATGGAAGAATATGTCATCACGGGCAATCGATTTGGAAAGTAAAATATATTCGTTAAGATAGGCTATCTCCTATTTTATCATTGAGGAAACCGAGACACGCATAGTTAAAGAACTTCTTCAGGGTCCCAGGTAGTATAAGTTGTAGAGTCAGGATTTAAACTTACAAACCCAGGCATTGTGGCTTCAGGATCCAAGCTCTTAAGCTCTAAGCCATACAACCTGTATGTGAGAAGACATGAAATTGAAAACCATGTACTTTAAATGCCACTGTAAATCTTTGCTCAAAAAGAAAGGAGGGAGTAACTATATGCCTTGTTAGCAGAAAGATGGCAAGATAAAAATGGGAGAGGAGAATTATTTGAGTAGTTGCAATGTGTTATTGGAATCATTATAATGTAGACAAGCAAAGATTAATTGGCTACCAGGCATATGCACTCTACTAAAAGTCACTTTAAACAATAGGTGGCTTTATGACCTCAGATAACAGCACATCTGGAGGAGGGTAGGTCCAGGTTTGGAGCAGCTCAACAATGGCATTAAGGACCCAGGTTCTTTCCATTCTTCTTCATCACCTTTGGTCTGTTGGCTTTTGTCCTTGGGTGTGTTGCCTCATGATCACAAAATGGCTGCTGTGGCTTCAGTCCTCACTACCTCTTACAACCAAGTCCAGAGACAAGAAAGGTGTGGAACAGTCTGCACATGTCAGTTAGGTGGCACTCCCGTTCCCAGCCTTTAGTGGGCAGACTTGATTATGTGGCCACTCCCAGTAGCATGACCTGAGATCTGTCTGCTTCTTACAGCCTTTACTTCCAGCTCCGGGCTCTTCCCACAGAGGAGAAGGGAGATGGGAAAGACTGGTGAATACGCAACCCACAGTGCCATCCCCTCAGCAAGGGTGGGAAATGGCAAATGCATTTACAGGAAGAGGGAGGAAGTAGAAGGGGAGGGATAAACACTGGAAGAGGCTACAAAGCATAAACAATTAATTTGATACTATAAAGTATAAACCTTATTTCTGAAAGGGCTTTGAGGTATCTCAGTCCAGTAAAACCAACAGCAGTATTAAAGCTGAGCCCTGCCCATGTTCTTAGCCTGTTCCAGGCACTGTGTGAAACACTTCATATTCATGATCTCACTTAATTCTCACAATAAGCTTTGTGGTATACATACAGTACTATTAATAACCTCATTTTACAGGTAAGGGGTGTGCAGCTTTAAAAGATTGGATAACTTGCCAAAGTTATACTGCTAGTAAGTGAGAGAGAATTATGATTCTCTTTCACTGTTTGGCTGACTCCCAAGCCTCCCTTTGGTAGAGGCAGTAATAGATGAGGCAACCCAGCAGTAGGCATTGAGGGAAGAGGGCAGGCATGGAATCGGACTTTGAAAGACAGCTACTAACAGGTGGTGACTGCATTAGAGGAAGATTGACATGAGCAAAGACAGAGCCCGAGATAGAAAATGGGAAGTGAACAGAGCAGGTTGGCCAGAGCAGAGCATCTGGTGCTATAGCATGGGCTGGAGGGGAGAGCTGGACATAGTGGGAGTTAAGGTGTAAAACTGGATTAAGAACAGCCTTGAAAGGGAGACGATGGAGTCTCTTGGTGGTCATGGATGGTTTGGTATGGGAAAGTGAGCCGGAGCAGGGGGCAAGAACAGAACTACCAGGGAGTTTGGCTTGGGAGGAGGGAAGGGGGAAATGAAGCTTGAAAAGACGTTTAAGATGCTCTTGAAATATCCCAGATAAAAACCGATCAGTGTCAGCACTGTGGTTCTACAAGTATCTTTCCATGTCAGCCTGTCCCAGGAGAGTGACAGAGAAAAGGCTTCCATCTAAGTGTTTGTCATGCTGCCTAGCAAAAGAAGAAACAAAGGAAGTGTTGAACTGAGCTGGATTGACTAAAGGCATTGGCTGTAGGGATGGGAAACAGGCCAAGACTGGGAAACACGGGAGGCAGCATCAACAGTAATGGGTGACTCACTGGCCATGGAGGTGGAGAGAGAGGAGACGATGCCAAGGTCTCCAGCTCGGCGACCTCCCCACTAATCAAGGTGGAGGAACCAAGACAAGGAGTGCAACTGAAAGGTGGGTGCAGTGGACTGGTCCGGTCCCTTTTCTCTCCAGGCCTTCTCGCTCGCCCACTGGCACTCATTGGTTCTGTACATGTGCAGAAGTGGGAATGCTCCTGTTTACTTAGCCCTATTCTAGTTCAGCATTTTAACAAATACAGATGTGGCTAATATCAGTCTAATTTGTCATCTTTGTTGTTTTCAAGGGAAGAGGAATTCCGGCTGACAGTAGAATCACACAGGCAGTTTTTAAATGTTAGAGTTTGTGTGGTTTTTTTTTTTAAAGCTACTTAAGTGATTCTCATGGGCAGCCACGCTTCTTGGGAAACATGGGTTAAAACAGTCGCTTAGTTTTTTTTTGAAGTCGTTAAAACTTATCTGTGTCCTTTAGAAAGTTTGAGAACACAAAGGAGTAGATTTGTATAAGTGTGTCAGTCCCTCCAGCCTTGAGATAAATGTAACAGTCACTTTATGCAGGGTCCCATTTTGGTGTCTGTATAGTAGACACCATCTGGTGATTTTCTGTGAACAGATAGGAAATAAATCTGTGCAGCGTGTGGTTTCTGGAGAAGATGCTGTCGCCCAGCATTTGGGAGGGATGGAGAACTCTGGGAGCCATTTTGTGTTGGTTTCCAACCCCCTCCTCCACGTGCCACTTATGACTTTCACATGGCGAGGGTTAGGGGACACCAGCATTGTCAGCTTCCTTGGCCTCCTACTCTGACCTTGGGGACCTCAATCGTTTTCTTAATCCCCAAATAAGAAAACAAGTCCTAGGCAGTTGGGATACCCTGGGCCTGGGGTCCATGCCTACCCCATTAGGGATCCCTGCTGTCACCTTTTAAACTGTTTACAGAAGGGTGTGTGTGTGTGTGTGTGTTCGGGAATGGGGTAAGCAGCAGAAAATACAGAGCAATGAGATCACACATAGAGCTTGTGACTTCAAGGACTTTCTCAATGGTTTGTCAGTTTATTTATTTTATCCTTTGGTCATCATTTAACATCTATAAGAGGCTTGCTGTCTGGGCCTTACAAGGCAGGGAACTGCCCTGATCCTCCTCTACTCTTAGCATTTAGTTTGAGACTTAAAATGCACTTCAGCAGGCTTTGTGGATACAAATCAACACATCTGGATACTTCATGTAGAATCTATATTGTGCTACTTGGGTGCAGAGCAAAGCTGAGGAGTTGTGGCTGCTGGTTATACTCAAATAAATACATGCCACACATACTTTTGGTGTGTGCTTGGATTATAGCCAGGCATGTCTCCTACTAGCCTGTCTATGTGCAAAGAAAGCCTGGCTCAGGCTTTAAGACAGACACTATCTTAAATGTGTACCCAGTCCTTTAAGCATTGAATGTTTCTTTGAGTACATCAAATCCCATTTATATATATAAATTATTTTATAAGAGCTTGTGATTCCAAGAGACCTTATTGTGAACATGTTTGTTAATAAAATAATCATGTCTTAATTGCTTTTGTAGAACACCAATTTCATCTCTGATAATTCAGTTTGCTCTAGGTATTGTTTCTGCTTTAAAAGAGGCCTAGAGCTCAGTGCTTGCAATCTTTTTTTAATTATTATTAATTTTTTTATTTTTCTAAATACCAAAAAACAACAAAGGCAAACATTCGTAATTTTTGATCATTCCATTCTACATATATAATCAGTAATTCACAATATCATCACATAGTTGCATATTCATTATCATGATCATTTCTTGGAACATTTGCATCTATTCAGAAAAATAAATAAAAAGAAAACAGAAAAAAATGCATACATACCATACCCCCCACCCGTCCCCCTCACCAATCAGCAGCATTTCACTCTAAATTTATTTTAACATTTGTTCCCCCTATTATTCATCTTTATTCCATATGTTTTACTCGTCTGTTGATAAGGCAGATAAAAGGAGCATCAGACACAAGGTTTTCACAATCACACAGTCACATTGTGAAAGCTATATCATTATACAATCATCTTCAAGAAACATGGCTACTGGAACACAGCTCCACATTTTCAGACAGTTCCCTCCAGCCTCTCCACTACATCTTGACTAACAAGGGGATATCTATTTAATGGCGTAAGAATAACCTCCAGGATAACCTCTCTGTTTGGAATCTCTCAGCCATTTATACTTCCTTTTGTCTCATTTCACTCTTCCCCCTTTTGGTCGAGAAGGTTTTCTCAATTCCCTGATGCTGAGTCTCAGCTCATTCTAGGGGTTTCCTCAATCCCTTGATGCTGAGTCTCAGCTCATTCCAGGATTTCTGTCCCACGTTACCAGGAAGGGCCACACCCCTGGGAGTCATGTTCCATGTAGATGGGGGAGGGTGGTGAGTTTGCTTGTTGTGTTGGCTGGAGAGATAGGCCACATCTGAGCAACAAAAGAGGTTCTCTTGGGGGTGACTCCTAGGCCTAATTTTAAGCAGGCTTGACCTATCCTTTGTGGGGTTAAGTTTCATATGAACAAACCTCAAGATTGGGGGCTCAGCCTATAGCTTTGGTTGTCCACACTGCTTGTGAGAATATCAAGAATTCAACTTTGGGAAGTTGAATTTTCCCCCTTTCACACCATTCCCTGAAAGGGACTTTGCAAATACTTTTGTATTCACTGTTCAAATCACTCTGGGATTTATTAGGGTATCCCTTTGAACAGACTAACAAAATCTCATGTCCTACTCAAGGTTCCATGTACTTATGGTGTTCAATTAAGCTGTCTACATAAATTATATTAGGACATGCTCTAGTCAAAATATAAATTTTGTACCAAATAAATATTTTTTGCTTTAGTCTCTCACATGGGGTAAAATTTAAAAATATTAATTACCATCTATTTTCTAGAGCTTCCAATCTTTATACCACCAGGCTGAATGAAGTCTCTCTCACTTCTCCAAACAGCCCTCCCTGCCATGATCTGGGGTCCTGTTCAAGTCGGCTTGTCTTTTTGGACGCCTTCCTTGGTGTGATGGACATATGCGGGAAGCAGATCTATGCAGCAGAATTCAAACTCTAGCTCACCCACTTTACAGCTTTGTATCTTTGGGCAATTTGCTTAAATTGTCTGAGGCTCTGTTTCTTCAGCAGTAAAGTGAGAATACCATTATCTCTTTCATAGAGTACTTATAATGACTTAAATGAGATCAGTTTTTTGGGCACCCAGAAGGCACTAACACATTGTAGGGACTCAGTAAATTGCAAGAAATCAGGTCTTCAACATGGCTTGACCTATTTTATCTACAGTCCCTATCCTCCCTTTCCTATGGACAATCACAGCTTGGCCACCCTCATCTCATCCTCATTGTCTTTTAGAGATCTCTAGTTTGTTCCCTGGTATTTTTTCTGGGGTTCGCTCCCAGCTCCCGGTTTTTCATTCTGCTTCAGGTCTACCATTCATATAAATGACACACTCAACACAATGCTCTGAAATATCGATCTGTTCTCCCTTGTCCTTGTCCTTACCCATCCTTGGTCTCACAGTCATTTCCCATACCCTCTCACTGGCGCCTCTAATCCTTTGAGTGTAGAATTTCTCTTTGCCTATCCCTCCATTCTCCAGTCAGGAATCAAAGCAACGGCCACTTGCTCCTCTTCTACTCCACTTTCATTGGAAAATCATGTGACAACTATCCAGTGATTTCTTTGTGGAGTTATGATTTCCTCTCTCAGCTGGACCGTCAGTATTGCTTGAAAACCCCTTTACTCATTTCAAGTGGGATTCCTTTCTCATTTCCCCCAGGAGCTAATGGGGATTAGAAAACATGCACTATTTTTCTTCAACCCCTTAGCCTGCCCTGGTTACTTTACCTTCTGTGTCAGAAAAACAAGCTGTAAAACAAACTCTGACTTCTTCTCTACCCACCTCATCTTCCTCCTTATTGTCTCAGAGGCAGGACACCACCCTAACTTAGAGACCAGCCTTCCACCTGGCTTGAATTCTAGAGTCTAACCCTACACAGATCTTTTTCTCGGTTATCCACACACTTTCCTTATATTTTTCATCCCCCCAACACTGACTCCACTGCTTACCTTAGTCTCTTTATACACTTAAACCTCATACATCATAGGAAGTTCCTTCCTTCATTTTCCTTTCAATTGAATGGCCCACCCTCCTTTCTCCTCTTGAGTTAACCAACTATGCATGCTCTCCATTTCTTCACTTCTCAGACTGTCACCTGCAGCATCTGCCTCTCCTTTGGTGACCCTTGCTTCAACCTGTCCTCACATTTCTGATTCTGTGTTGCCTTCAAATTCAGTGCAAATCTTAGCATGGGATTCAAAGCATCCATTTAAAACATATTTATTGAACAGCTGTGATGCACTAACCACTGATGGTCACTGGGAATGAAAAGATTGATAAGACATGACATTTAGAACCTTAGAGTTCATTAGGAAAAAGATGGGTGTAGCAACTGCTGCATATTTCATCCCTCGCCCCAGCTGCATGCTGGACCTGCCTCTTATGGTCCTAGCAGAATCTGTCTGCATCCTGCAGGGCCTGCTCCAGAGCCAGAGAAGCTCTAAACCGAAGCACAGCCTCGAGGAGCAGGGTAGTTAGTTCCCCGAGAACTTCCTCAACCAATGGGTGATGGGCCCTGAGAGTGTCCCAGCATCCTGTCCTTCAGACAGACAGTTCTTGGAGGTCTTCTGTAGGCTTCTGGGAGGTTAGGGGGGTTATTTCCCAGCTACCTTAACAGCATCCACCTTTCCTTGGCTTTTCCTCTTTTCTTGCCTCACTCTTCCTATTCCTTCATTCCTGCTTCCTGAGTAAACCACCTGCACCCAAGTCTGTCTCTGGTTCTGCTTAGACACTAGGTGTTAGCTGCTCATCACATTACAGATGCTTAGCCAGATTTAGGAGCAACAAAGGAGAGAGTGAATAACCAGGCCTGGCAGAACTGGAGAAGGTTAAGAACCACAGGTGTGGAGTGAGCGGAGGAAACTTGCAGAATGCCTGTAATTAAAAGATAAACTTTGAAATTAGGCCACCAGGGTTTGAACTCAAGTTTTGTAATTTTGTGAACTTTGTGATTTTACACAGTTTCTTAACCTCTCTGTGCTACACTTTTGTCATCAATAAAATGGCTGATAATGTACCTATCTCACAGGGTTATTGTGAAGATTAAATTGTAATGGGAGATACCTCCTAGTGGTAACGATTTCATTTCTGAGCTTTCATAGGACTTAGTTTAAGACACTGGTCTAGCACTGGCAATTGTAAGTATTTGTTGGGTATGTTTCTGTCCTCAAAAGTCTGTGAGCCAGTACTACCTAACTGTAATACAGTAATGTTAAAACACTGAATGAAGCTGAATGTGAGAATGACAGAGGGAGACGGGCTGGGGACACAAATGAAAATCAGGAAGAAAGACAATAAAGACTGAGATGGTATAATCTAGGAATGCCTAGAGTGTATAGTGATAGTGACTAAATGTACAAATTTAAAAAATTGTTTTTGCATGAGGAAGAACATAGGAATGTCATTACTGCAGGGTGTTGAAAATTGATAGTGATTAATATTTTAAAATTTTAACTTGTGTGTGAGACTAAAGGAAAAATGTTTATTTAGTACAAAATTTATATTTTGACTAGTACATTTCCTAATATAACTTGTGTAGACAGCTTAATTGAACACCACAAGTACATGGAACCTTGAGGAGGGCATGAGATTTTGTTGGTTTGTCCAGAGTGTTGCCCCCGATAAATCCCAGAGTCATTTGAACAGTGAATACAAAAGTATTTGCAATGTCCCCTTCGGGGAATGGTGAGAAAGGGGGAAAATTCAACTTCCCGAAGTTGAATTCTTGATATTCTCACAAGCAGTGCAGACAACCAAAGCTATAGGCTGAGCCCCCAATCTTGAGGTTTGTTCATATGAAACTTAACCCCACAAAGGATAGGTCAAGCCTACTTAAAATTGGGCCTAAGAGTCACCCCCAAGAGAACCTCTTTTGTTGCTCAGATGTGACCTATCTCGCCAGCCAACACAACAGGCAAACTCACCGCCCTCCCCCTGTTTATGTGGGACATGACTCCCAGGGGTGTGGACCTTCCTGGCAACGTGGGACAGAAATCCTAGAATGAGCTGATAACTCAGCATCAAGGGATTGAGAAAACCTTCTCAACCAAAAGGGGGAAGAGTGAAATGAGACAAAATAAAGTGTCAATGGCTGAGAGATTCCAAGCAGAGTCGAGAGGTTATCCTGGAGGTTATTCTTAAGCATTAAATAGGTATCACCTTGTTAGTCAAGATATAATGGAAAGGCTGGAGGGAACTGCCTGAAAATGTGGAGCTGTGTTCCAGTAGCCATGTTTCTTGAAGATGATTGTATAATGATATGGCTTTCACAATGTAAAAATGTGACTGTGTAGATTGTGAAAACCTTGTGTCTGATGCTCCTTTTATCTATCTTATCAATAGATGAGTAAAACATATGGAATAAAATTAAATAATAGGGGGAATAAATGTTAAAATAAACTTAGATTGAAATGCTAGTTATCAATGAAAGGGAGGGGTAAAGGGTATGGTATGTATGAATTTTTTTATTTCTTTTTCTGAATAGATGCAGATGTTCTAAGAAATGATCATGATGATGAATATGCAACTATGTGATGATATTGTGAATTACTGATTATATATGTAGAACAGAATGATCATATGTTAAGAATGTTTGTGTTTCAAAAATTTTAAAATTAATTAAAAAAATTTTTTTTTAAAAGTACATTGACTATCAAGTTCTGGGAGAAAAAAAAGTCTGTGAGCCCCCTGAAGGTCAAGATTATGTCATATCCATCTTTTTATCTCGAAGAATTAGCACTGTACCCGATCTATAGTGTATACTAAATAAATGAGTGGTTGAGTCTAAATGAATTGAATCTTTCTCCCTGAATCAAGCTGGGTTGGCCTATCCCCAGACTTATCTCTGTCCACGTGAAGCCATGCTTTTACCTCGTGTGACAGCGTTTTTAGTTTTAACCATGGTCAATATAGTGAAAGAAAGGAATTTGGTAGGATGATGGAGACTTCAGGTATGTTTGTAAAGGAGTCGGTGCAGAAGGAGTTAATCAATAGCAGCTTCCGTGATAGAAGGGAGACAAAACTGATCAAGGAACTGTTCTGAATTGAGCCCCTGCCATCTGGCCAGCAGTGGGTGAGGAGGCGGGGTTCAGTGGTGAACATGACTAGGACTTGTTTCCAGGGACTCCCGGGCCAGTGGAGGTTGAAAGACCTTAAAGGATACCTAAAACTATTTAATTACAAGCATGCTAAGGACTGTGGAAGAGAAGCCCAAGAGGGTCTAGCATGGAGTGCTAACCCAGTCCCAGGTAGCCAGGGAGGGCTGGGGGAATGGAGAGGGAAGCAGTGAGGATATGGGGCTTGTGAAGTGGCCGGTGCAGAGGGACCAGCCTGTTTGTGGGTGGAGGAGTTTATAATTATCTATTATGTCCATTGCCCAGCATTCAGCATTTGTCTCTAAATGCTGGTGTGGGTCAGTTGGAGGGAGGTAATGGGCCTTCTGTTTGTACGTCAGAAACGTGATTTCAGTGTGAATAGCAGAGACGGTAAAGCCTGTATGTGTGAATAATCTGAAATAAACATGCACGGCGACAGGAAACTCATTTTAATAGGTCTTATGTATCAGTCTGAAGTAACGAAACATCACAGAGAAAGGTCTTTATGAAACTACTGGGCTTGTTAAAACTGGGAGAATGGTTAGATGTTTGTCATGATGTAGTTGTAATTTTATGGGTTTTCAATGAACACTAAAGAGAACAATCTTGTAAGGCCTTCCTTGTATCAGCTTACACTATCTGCTAAATACATCTTGCATTTTTCAGTTGTTGTGTCCATTGCAAAAGCCAGTTCCTGATAGTCAAGAGGCATTCCCTGCCTGCTGAACTGAAAGTTGTCTACAAATACATCCTATTTTGTATTGTTGGTGCATTTTTCATGTGGCTGTATTTTATCTCTGCAACTATATAGAAAATTCAGAAAAGACTGTGCTAACCATATAGAAGGCATTCAGTGAATATTTGTTGAATGAACTAATAAATACAGGGATTGGGTCTCACTTATGCCTGTAACTTCTATAGAATTTTAGCTGTTACTTTATACCTAGTAGACAGAAGCCTAGCGCAGTTAGCAGGGGAAAAGAGCATCTGCAGTTTGCTTATTTATTGTCCTCTGTCTTAAAATGATGGAGGTATGCATTATTTTTTTCTGACCGGTACAGTTTTGAAACCTTCCCAGTAAAAACACTGTCTACTTTGTCTAACTTCGTCTCAGCCTTACTGATTATATTGGCAAAACAGCCTGGCCTCCGTGAGCTGGAGAGAGAAATGCAGCTTTTCCAAAGATAATCTCTCAATTAGACTCCTACAGATGGTTGCTCAAGTAGATCAACAGAACAGGAGCTCTTTTAATTTGCTGTGGTTAGAGTTTTAGCGTCTTTCCTAAAGAAAGTCAAAGCAGCTCTTTCTCTTCCTGGATTGCTCTGTATCCCTGGATTATTTTGATTGGGTTGTATTAGTACAAAACTCAAACCAGCCCACCAGCCAGATGTCTGTGTGACTACTGGTTTTCCACTTGTTTTTCAATTCCCAGTGATTAAACCAAAATAGAAGAAGGTAATGCCATGTCTGGCCAAGAGTGGACATTGCCCATTGCCAAGGCCCTAGTGAACATTGCACAGTTGACATGGTGTCTGCTGCCCTAGATGGAGGCAGGCAAGGCTTTCAAGAGACCAGTCTCCAAGGGAATACTTTTAAGCCAGTGAGCATCATTCGGAAATGTTTTGATTAATAGGAAACTTACAGGGCAGCCATTGAAAATCTCATTGATGATATATTAACAGGAAAGTTTAGAATCTATGTTGAGAGTACAGCCACCTTTCCCACATATTCCTTTTGTTGCTGACACATTACACATGTCTCTGGAACGTAACCTGGCTTCCTGGACTTGCAAATGAGGCCTCATGCTCTGTTGAAATCATGTCTGTTTAAACAGTCTCCTGGAAAAGTGAGACATGTTCAGTAACAGTTCATTTCATGTCCATGAATGTTTCTTTCGAGCCCTTTATAATGTGATTTTTAGGGAGCGTAGTAGAAAACTTGCAGATTGAAGTTTGTACTCAGGTGTTATCTCTCTCTGAAAGGGAATAGACTGTCAATCCTAAATTGTAAATATTAAGATTTGTAGAAACATAATCAAGAAGGAACAGTGCAGATCATCTACATTCGATAATAATAATAACCACCATTTGTTGGGAGCTGAAGATGCCAGACCCTTTATGTGCATTACATCTGATTCTCAGGATAATTTGTAAGTAGGTAAGATTTCCCCCATTTTACAGATAAGGAAATGGAGACTCAGAGGTACCAAATACCCTTTGCAAGGGCACCTGCACGAGCAGGTAGGAGCTTTGGAATTTCAGTGCAGAATTCCTTATCTCTGAAGCCTCTTTTTCCCTGCATCCGAAGTTGGACTTATGGATGGGATGGGGGTTGGGGTGTAAGGCAAAGAACTCTGCAATTGTAAGCAAGTTGTTGTGTGTGTGTGCATTACTCTGAGGAAAGTCCATCACTTTGTCTGATTCTCAGGGTGGGTTTATGTGGCCTCCAAAGACTAAGAACCAGAGCAGAGCTTCATACCACCTTCATTTTAGTATTGAGGAAACTACAAGTGACCTGCAAACTGTCCGAAGGCACTTGGCCAGATGAACCAGAAAACTTCTTTCTAAACTGTATATGTTTGTGTGTGAAATAAAACACATTAGAGAAAAATGTACAAAACAAGAATATACACTCTAAAAACTTATTATAAAGTAGAAATCTGTGGCGCCACTAACCAGTAAATAGACATGACCCTAGAATGTTCCAGGTATCCCTGCCGAATCAAACATCACATCACACCCTCAGCCTCAGTCACTATCCTGACTTTTATGGCAGCCTGGTCCTTGCTTTTCTTTATGGTTTTACCATCTATGTAAATAAGGTTCCACTTTTCCTGTTTTGATCTTTGTATGTGTGCAGTCATACTATTGTGTTCTTTTGTATCTTGCTTCTTTCACCAACGTGGTTTCCAAGATCCATCCACGTTGTTGCTTGTAGTTGCAGTTTCGTCATTTTCATTGCTGTGTATAACCTGTTGTTTGACAGTTTGCAATTTATCTCCTGTCTGTGGATATTTAGGTTATTTGTAATTTTTGCCTATTATGAGCAGTGCTGCTATTAACCTTCTTGCACACAACTCCTGTGTTGCAAACGCATGCATTTCTCTCAGTGTGTATACCCAGCAATAGAAAGGCTAGCTCTTTAAGATTTGTGCATCTTCCACATCACAAGGCAAGGACTTACTGTTTTCCACAGTGATTGTGCCATTAACCTCCTTCCTAGGAGAGCAACTTCCTATTGCTCCATTTTCCCCTCCAATACTTCTATTATCAGACCAGGAACAGGTCCTCAGGCAAGAGCATTCTGGTCAACCTTGCACCTTAGATCATAACATTGCACATTGCCTGCCTGTTCCTTGTTGGCATCCAGCTGTTTGCCTGCCATTATTGGCTCTATCCTCTGGTGCCTCTGATGAGGTCAGGGTGCTTGGGGTGGTAGGTCTGCAAGAAATAGCAACACTGAGGTTTACCTCCTGGAGGGCCTAAGAGTGCTCAGGTAGGAGAGCAGGTGAGGACCGGTGGAGAAAACCAAGGTTGGCTTGTCCCTTTGGCTTCAGAGATTGGAAGAGTTTTCATTGGCTTAGACCAGTGCCAGAGGAAGTAACTCACAGGATGTTTCAGTCCTCTGGAGGAAGGAGTTGGTGGGGAGAGATTACCAGGGAGTTGGGGGGTCAGAAAGGAGCATCCTCTCCCAGGAAGTCCTTGCATCCTATTAACAGGTATGTATGGACCCCCACTTTACACAAGGCACTCTGCCAGGCCCTGTGGGAAACATAAGAAAGGAGTTCTGAAAAATGCCTGTGCCCACCTTCCAAGATTCCTGATTCAGTTGGCCTGAAGTGGAGCCTAGACAACAGCATTTTTAAGATATAAGTCAGCGCACAGCGAGGGCTGAGAGCCACTGGTGTGGTCCCTTGCAGGGAAATACAATCTTTCACTACAATATTCAGAGCAAGAAGAAGCCTTACTCCAAACTTTTAATTATACAGTGTAAGGCCCAGAGATGTTCCAGGACTTAGTCAAGGCTGCCCAGCTGGTTGGTAGGCGAATTGAGATGGGAGGTTCTAAATCTTAGGACTAGAGCATTCTGTGTCTCTACCACCACCACAGCAATTCTAGATCACTTGAGGTGGGTAGACTAGAAAAATCAGAGAACAAACCTGAATAATGGATGGATTGGATGCTCATTTGAGATGAGAATGGGGTCTTCAGCCCAGGGCTGAAGTCCCTCCATGCTTCCTTCTTAATTGGCAATGGGAGCAGCTGGCAGGGGAGAAGGGATACTTCCTGCAAGGACATGACCAGTCCTGGCCACTGAGGAAAACATCAAGGCCTGCTTCTGTGTCGGGTGATTGAGAAGCCAGGAGGCAATGTCATTCTCATCTCAGCACTGTCTAAGATACCTTAGATGTGCCCATGCCGTTCTTCAGATTAGAACTCAACGCCGATTCTGACAAATGGGAAAAGTCCATCATAAAGAGGACAGTGTCCACTGAGACCAGGCCTTCCACCTGGAATCCTCAGCAAAACTCTGCTGGGATTTGTGATCCTGAGATTTGCAAGAAGATCAGGATAGTGACTTGAAAAGCAGCTGACATAATTCAGGTATGGTTCAGAGGACAGGCAGTTGAAGAATATTGTTGTATGTCACCCAAGTTTTAACTCTTCCTTTCCTCTCTCCCAGATCCAACAAGTGATGCTAGCTTTGGAGAGCCCCCGGGAATGGCCACATGGTGGGTGGGTGGGACTCTGTTGTCACCTCTGCCTGTTGCTAAGCAGGAGAGTGACTGCTTCTAAGGATCTTCCCTTTGTCTAGGCTGGATGTTGAGTTTGGAAATCAGTGAGGAAGGGGCAAACTGGATAAGTACTTAGAAGAAAAATCCTATCCGGATGGTGAGACCTAATAAAAGAGGGGAGCTGGGGCCATGGTGAACTGGAAGCCAACTTAATAGTGAATCAGAAGTAAAAGGCAACTCTTAACAAAAGCCTACTATTTATTAAGCTTTGGTGGGGGACAAACTACCTATTTTCAACAAGGAAAAAGTAAAGAACTCTCTTCCCCATCTCCTTCCTTATAACACATTGTGGAAGAAGAAATTTTTTTAAGTAAATTCTCTGGTTAGCCTTAGCATAGGTGCCAGGCCCCCAAATATGCAATAAGAATCATTTAGAGCACTTCTTAAACCCTAGGCATTCCAGGGCTCTATCCAGGCTGCTGGGGTCAGAAGCTCCATGAGTGGGGCCTGGGAATCTGGATGTTTAACAAGCCTCCCAGGTGATTTTCATGACTGGGAGAAACTGGGCTCAACCTGATTGACATTTGTAAGGCTTGACTCCTTAGTTGTGAAGAGATTTGGAGAAAGTATACCCATGATTACAATCTTGGAAAACTGACCTTTTGTATCAGGGAGTTGGACTAAATAGCTAAATAGCTTGTAAAATAAAATTCTGAAACATGATTTAGAAATTGTTTACAGAAGGAATGGAAGAGTTTTATAAATGAAACACTAATAATTTATTAAGGCATGAGCGATTTAGGTTTAAAGGTAATTTAAATGTTCTAGAAGTAGACAGTGCAAAGGTTACAAAATAGTGAATATATTTAAAATCACTGAATTGACAATTCTAAATGGTGAATTTTATGTTACAGGAATTATATCTCAATAAAAAGAACATTTGAAAAAAGACATTTAGCTTAATCAAGGGGATGGAATCTTTGGTTAAAATCAGCAGCAGCTTCTGAGAGCTTACTAGGTGCTGTAGGGGTAAGAAATAAAGACTGGCAGTACCTCCAGAGAGAAGAAGGGAGGGAAACACAATGAGCACAAGAACAAAAACCAGGATGCAATATTTCAAGTCTAGACTGTGGGTTTCAGCCAAGATGAGTAGGTGAGCTCCACAGGATACCATGGAGTAGAGAAGCAGAGGGAGGACAGCAGGAAAGGCTTGAGAGAGCTTTCCAGGCTTTTGAGCTAGGTTTTCAAAGAAAGCCTTATTATGGGTGGATGGGATAAGAGAGCATTCTAAAGCAATAGCTTCCAATTTTTTTGTTGTGATCCCCCACTAAGAAATATATTTTACATCACCACCTAGTACACACACACATATAAAAAACAAACGTTTGCTAAAACATTTAACCTTACTGTTGTGATGCATTTTTTTCCTTTAAATATTGGGTCTCACCCAGTAGTAAGATGACAACACCATTCTAAAGGGACCAGCAGCCATGTGTATAGACAGAGCTGAGATTGCACTATGGAGGAAGCTATCAGTAGAGGAGACTTTTCCTGGGATGTGGTGAAAGCTGATCATTTTAATGGGATGGGGCATTTGGAAGTCTTCCATGATACTGGAGTATGAATGAATGACTTTGGGATGTTATGGCAAAATTTCAAACTTCACCAGTTCTTCTGACCAAACCTGCCTTTGGACAGTAGAATGAACAAGATGACTTTTTGTTTGTTGATGTTTGACTTCAGTCTGTACCACTGGAGGTTGAGGAGAAGAATTTGCACCTGGATTTTCAAGAGCAATGCCATTTAGAGTATTTATTATAAACACCTATTTTATTTCAGCTTGTAATTGGCCATGGAATTGTCAGTGTTGAATATAGCAGCTGATAGAGCCCTCGTAGAGGGAAGAAGAGGGAAAATCTCTGTGGGCAGGTTTAGGAGAGGGAGGGGTTGGTCCCTTGAGAGCTGTACTTCTGGAAAGAGTGTGTTATATAATCAGTTGTGCATACCAGAGTTTGTAACTAGTATAAATAGTGGCATGGCCCAGGGCAGGAGAAGATGGCTGCATTAGCACTAACTGGTCAGCATTGTCTGGGTGGTGAAGTTGTACCTTGGAAGAGCCACTCAGTGTTCAGAATTTGGATTCCTGGATCAGAGAACTAATTGGGACCCTTCTTGGCCTCCACTCGTTAACATCCTTGCGAGAATTTTAAGGGTCAAACTCTTATATCCCTTCCCAACTGACAGTCTTTCTCCCCGTACTTTCTTCTTCATGTTTGCCCCTGCCTTGCCAGTTTGTCCTGAACTGTTCTTTTGGCACAAACCTGTAAGATATATCATACCCATCTTTGCCCCTCTTACTGCTTACCATGAACCCCTTTGCAGCACATACTGGTTGAGTGGTGTTGCAGATTACTTATAAAGTAATAAGTCATTATTATCACCTCATCTACTCCAAGAGAAAAGTAACTTCTGGCCTGCACTGATAAAAGAGATAGCCATTGACCTTGTTCCCCCAAAGCATAGGGAAGAGGAGATCTTTCTTTCTGTATTCTATTGGAACTGAACTCCCTAGAGAGCTCTGTGTAACTCATTTGAGGAAACTCCTGCAATCAGATTTTTCTCTGCTCATAAGAGCTCAGTACCTTAGCAGTGCTGAGGAAGAAAATCCTTTCATGTGGCTTTCCCTTTGCTTAAGTACTTTCAATTGAGTCCTCTAAGATTTAGTATTTGATCATCCCAATCCAGTTTTAATTTGATCCGTGAAGGTCAGAAACTGATCTTAAAAGATAGTATATTTTTGCCGTTTAGGATAATGTAGGTATGGATCTTCGGTCCTAAGTGTACTTCAATAAACTTCTTTTTTTTTTCTTATAAAATGCAGTCTGGGAGAAATAAGCTGCAATTTATTTTGCTGGTGTGGCTGTTTGTTTTTAAGTGAAGTTTCCTATTCTCCTTATAAATGCTCATGACAGGGGCAGTTTATTTATTGAGTTCCCCTTCACTAGGAAACCTGATCTATAATTGAAAAGAAAACCTGAAGTCTTCTTTGTAAGTGAATCGATTGTTGTGGGAGAAATGTGGATGACATTGGCCCAGACACATTCTTACCAGTTAAAAATATTTAGAGAGTAGCCATGGAGATCCATGTTGGTCTACTTGGTGGCCATTAGCTATTAGTACTTGCAGTCTACAAGTTAAAAATTCTACTCCAAAATCAGTGCTTTTCCAGTATTCAGTAGCTGCATATAGCTCATTCAGAGTTCTAAACCTCAATACTTGACAGTTTAGGCTAGACCATTCTTTCTTTTACTTGGGGTTGTTGGGGGGAGGGGGTGTCCTGTCCATTGCAGGATGTTTAGCAGCACCCCTGGCCTCCAGCTCCTAGACGTTAATAGCACCCCCTCCCCTCCCAAGTGCTAACAATCAAAAATGTCTCCAGAAATTGACAAATGTACCCAGGTATGGGAGATGAAAAACATTCCTGGTTGACAATTACTGGCATAATGGTTATAGTATTTGATGCGCACATATAGAGCATTTTTATTACTGTACAGAACTTCTCTAGAATAATCCCTGGCAGAATTTGGTTTGGGGAGTTTTGTGGCCATTTGGAGCTTTAGAGTGAGCCCATCCAATTTAAAGCCATGGGAAACTAAGGCATGGAGAGGATGTGGGTGACTTGTTATGAGTTGTTAAGAACTTGTTTATAGTTCTGGACTTCATGTTCATGCAGCAGGAGGACAAATTGCTAATTTTCATTCAAACCTACCTGATTCTTGCTCAGTTCTTTCACCCAGTGATAAACAGGGTGGGGAGGGAATCTTGAGAAATGGATAGTATAGCCCAGTTCTGGGACTAAGAGATCAAGTTCCTTATTTGAACTGTGGACATATCTATTGGGTGCCTTGTTGTCCTGTGGGCTTTCTCTAAGGCTCTGTCTATACCTGGAGTTGGAGGGGCAGCTCAAGCATTTGATGGACCTACTATCTCTCTGAGAGAATAGAGTCCTATGTTGGGTTTCCAAGTTCCATCACTACAGAGAGGTAGGTCCATGGCAGACTATAATCCCATAAAATCCCTCCTTTTTTTAGCTTTTAAATCTCCAGTGTCTTTTCTATCCATGGTAAAACCTTTAATATGAAATGCTTGGAGGTTCTAATTTTCAGGAGTCACAAGGAAGGGGAGACTGGGAGAACTATCTGTGGGAAGCTTTGGAGAGAGAAAGAGGAGTCTCATCAGTTAATGGGGCCAGAAATTAGACTTAATCTTAGGGGCCTACTTTAAGGAAGAAGGGCAGGGAGGGCTTGCAAAGTGACCCAGGGGCTTTGATGGGCCTTGGTATCTTCTCTTCCCTCCATAAACTGGTATACCATATACACTACCAGATGACTTCCTTAAGCATTCATTCCTCTGATTCAAAACCTTCAATGGGTCACCACTGCCTTGTTTTGTTTTTTGTTTTTCTGTTCTTTTTTAATTTTTTTTTTTAATCTCTTGTTTGTTTGTTTGTTTCTTTTTTGTTTTATAAATACTGCCTTTTTGGGTTCAAACCTTCTTAGTCATGTACTCAAGGCCCATTTGGTCTTAAAGAGATGGTTTCTTTACCTTGAGAGAGTGAAAACTAGTTTTTGTGCACATGGGAGCGCTCATGTTGTAGTGATTTCTCGAGTCATTCTTTTTGGCATGGGGTTGATGGTGGTGGAGCCCTGTTCAAAGCTGGTCATTGTTTAGTAGCTTGCTCAGGAATGAGTTTTGTTTCTAGCAAATGTTTTGTTAAGTCAGTAGCCTGGACTTAACTGCTTAAAATCAGCATATTGCTCAAACTCGGGCTTGGTAAACAGGCCAGAAAAGGTGACAGTCAAAGCAGATGAAGAATTACGCGTATACAAAACCTTGAGTAACCTTGAGCTGCTGGGCTGTTTGGTTCAATAACAGTGGACAGAGTGAGCTGTGGACTAAGTCAAAGGCCAAAGTTCTGAGCGGTCAGGTTGGGCTAGAAATAAGCTAATGTGTAATCTGGCCTTGAGTTCTTTTTAAATTGCTTCATCTAACCTTAGTTAAAAGAAGTGACTTTGTCTCAGAATGTGTTGAATGGCTGCTATTTCATTTGAACTGTTGATGTTTTCATTTGGGAAACCGGCCTTCTTGGGTGTCTCGATGGTGAAGGGGAAGGTATTTTTAAAGTTACACCATTTGGGGGTCTGGTTTTGATTGCAATGGTGGGAGGCTGGGGAGCTGGGAGGAGCAAAGCTCTGCGGTTCTGGACGGGCCTGGCCACTCTTCTTTAGCGCTGTTTCTTTCTTTTGCTCCGTAGACCAATGAGTGGAACAAGAATGATGACCGCCTGCTGCAGGCTGTGGAGAACGGAGATGCAGAGAAGGTGGCCTCGCTGCTGGGCAAGAAGGGGGCCAGTGCCACTAAGCACGACGGCGAGGGCAAGACCGCGTAAGCTGAAAACTTTGGTCTATAAACGGGCCAGTTCTCGGTTTTCACAGAACGTTCTTTGGAATTCTGAGTATCCATAGAGAGATTTCACAAGTACTTTTTATGGAAACTTTGTGAAATTTTGCCCCCCACCCCATGTTAAAATATGTAAGAGAATATTTTAATCTAGTTCCTTTCTCTTCAGGTTTCAAATTACACATTGAGCTTTACCTTGAATTGCTATATTTGTTCCCAGATGTAACCAAAGATTTTACCAAAGAATAAATAGCACCAGGATTGCAACCAATAGGTAGATACCGGATTAGAACCAGCATAGAAGAGAAAGAGCAGTTTTTTTCCATATGCTTCAGACCTTACTAATTATATTGTTATATTATTGATTTTCGTACCCCTCTTAACATAGATTCATAATTATACCTGTAGTATGAATTTTTCTGTATGATTTGTCATATGTGGTACTCCTGCTTGTCATAATGAAAACTATACATGGGATTGTGTGTGTGCATTCCATAAAGATGTATATGGTGATATTGTAGAGAAATCATTGACTTTGGCACCAAATGGACTTCTAACATGGATTCTACCAATCATGGTCATGTGATCCTTGAACTTCAATTTCCTCACTGTAAACTGGGGATCATATTATTTAACCACTAGAGTAGGGATGAGTATAAAATGAGATATTGGCAGAGGTTGAGCGTCCCCAAAGGCAGGCCCTGAGACACGGATTTGAATGCAGGTAGCTTGGGTAGTTGGTGATCCCAGGGAGCACTGGCAATAAAGGATGTTATTGCCACAGCAGGTTACTGCTATGGACACCTGAGACTCATCCCTGCTGAGGACGTCTGGGAATCTGTTCAGACTAAAGCAGGGCCTCCTGCCCATTTTTATAAAGTTTTATTACAACACAGCCACATCCCTTCATTTATCTATTGTTTATGGTTGCTTTCACTCTACAAAGGATTGGGATTGAGTGCATAGTTGTTACAGAATCCATATGAGCCACAAAGCCTAAAGTATGTATGCCCTGGCCTTTTACCGAAAATGTTTGTTGATCCCAGGTTTAGAGTATGCCTCAGAGTTGTCCCATCTGAGGGATAAGAAGACAGGATTTTTTAGCCCTTAACTCCTCTCCTTCAAATATTGAGTGCTGTTCCTAGGAGCCATAATGCCCAAGGCCAGAGAAAGTTTTGGATGTTTGGTAAGCCCCTGCCTTACCAAGAGGATATAGGAGGGTTACAGACAGTCCTGGATACCATGTGTAAAGAGCTGGCCCAGTATCCAGCCCTCAGTGAACACTTGAGAAAGCCAGTTCCCTCCTGTCCTCCTAGATTAGTGATTCTCAATCTTGGTTGCTCCTGCATTAGACTCATCTAATGTACTTTAGAAAAATATCGATGCCATGTCCCATTCTGGAGATTCTCAATCACTTGGTCTGGGGAGATGCCCAGGAATTAATGCTTCTGAAGTGCCCCCTGTAGGTCCAGCCAGAGAAGAGACAGATAAAATGCAATTATCAAGAGAAAATTGAGCTTCACCTCTTTAGCAAATTTTGTCTGTTAAACCCTCTTCCGATACCCATTGGATCCTGCTGCATAGACATCCAGCCTATTGTTTTGCAAGCCACAAGATGGCTTAGTGGGGCTGAACTCTAACAAGGAACCAGGCTGGTTGCTATACGGAGGACAGAGGGAGCCCTTCTCACCTCAGATCAGAGCCTAGTTCCATATGGGCTTGGCTCATCATCTCTCCCAATGCCCCCCGGTTGAGCCTCCACCCCATTAGCCTTGGCTTGACTTTCCACATTTGCAGAGGCTTGTCAGAGGTATGGGACCGTGGCTGGACAAAACTCTGACTCAGTCATCAGAACTTTCAAACAGTAGGTGAGCTCTGATTGTTGGCAAATACTTGTTGCGTCACCTACCTACTCAATCTTGTTAATTTTCAATCTTTGTCCTTCTTCCACTCTAGATGGTCAATTCCTTGATAGTAGAGACTGTGACTTGGTTGCTCCCCCCATAATCCCATCATCTATCATCTAGTCCTTTGCCCAGCCTGTAGTAGGTTCTCAATAAATATTGGTTGAATGTGTTAATTCACCTTTTCCTGCAATACCACATTTAGAGTTAGCACTGTCTCAGCCTGCAGTGGCAGATGCCCACACTCCCAAACCTGTCCAAGGTCTTTGGTGGCAAACAGATGTGGTTTAGGGCTGCTTTTTGTACCACTCTTCAACCTTCTTGACACCAGCTTCCCACAATCCAGCTGTGTAGGTATCTGTAAAAAAGACCATTTTCTAACCATCTCAGGGAAAAGGGAGATACATTTTTGTGATAGTTTTGTCCAAGAGTGAAGATAGAAAATTTAGATTAGAAGCTGAGCCACAATTGTGATCACCATAACAAATGTGTACCTTTTGTTAATAAGGTATTTCTTGTGTGTAAAATAGAGAGCCAGATTGTTATTTTCCATTTCCCTTTTTATGGTAGAAAAATCACCACCTCCATTTTGCAGATGATAAAACTAAGGCACGCATTTCAACTTGCCTTGGGAGATGGTAAGTTATCTATAGAACTAGACCTAACACTTCTATCTTTGCACTTAAAAGTCCACCATTTTTTTTTTGTTGTATCACCCTGTGTTATGTAGAAAATTAAAAGAACTATATGAAAAAGGAAAATGTTCCTTTTCAGCGCATGATTTTTCTTAAGGAATTTTCTGTCAAAACTTAGTTTGCCAGCTTGGCGTATTACTTTTGATGATTCAAGTTATTAACTGATAACTGTAAGAATTTACCATGGAATTAAACCTTTTAATCTGGCTTCATATTTTCATTCAAATCGAATGGTATTAGTATTGAGAATGAAGTGGAGCTGTGGTGCAGTGGACGCTCTTTTCTGTACTTTGGTATCATGCAAGACAAAAGGTTTTGTTATAACAGTGAGCCCCAGAGGCGTGAGCCTCGTCACTGTATTTGGATTTAGTTGAATTTTGCATTCCTGTCTGAATGTAGATGTGTCTCCCATACACTTGAAGACTTTTCTTAAACTGTGGAGACATTTGATGTTGTTGTTGTCCCTTGGGGTTTGTTTGGTTTAGTGGTGTGTAACTTCTGGGAGCAGTTGTGAGTCCACAATAGGCCTGTCCAGTTGTGAGGCTCTGGTTTATTGTGTTCTCTCTGGTCTACCAACCTCACGGAATCTGCAGGCACAGGGTTTATTTGCAGGCTCATGTTATAGTGTGTTTTGCATTTCTCTGTAACGATTAAGGCCAGATTACACTCTTGAAAATTAGGTCCTTGAAAGTACTTGGCTTCATTTTCTGCCTGCTCTTTAGGGTTTCTGTTTTGGTTTGTACAGTTCCAAATCAAAATTAAGCTGGAGGCCTCTTTTCTGATGAGCTTTTGTGAAAAGTCCTGTACTTTTGCTCAGGAATCTGCAGTGATTCCCTGTAGTGCTATCAGTCTGCAGTCCCGATTTTGGCTCTCAAGGTCCTTCCTCTGGCCCTACTCTCACACGTCTTCCTGTTGTCTCCCCTCACTGCAAGGTAAAGCTCATGCTTGCCTGTAGAGTTGGGACTGGCCACACTCTCTCTCCCCTCAGGTAGGAATTTACATATATTGCCCAGGACCTCTGTCTATCCAGAATGCTTTCCTCCCTGATTTTATCAGTTCTTTTTAAAATTTTTCTTCTCTTTAAAATAGTAAAGTCTTGATTTAGATATTTGATATATTTTATTGCATTTTTGTTTTCTGAAAGTCTTGAATCCCTTATAACATACGAAGCTTCCTGAGGACACTATCTCATGATTTCTTTCTTTTTTTTTCCTTCCTTCCTTCCTCCCTTCATCTCTCCCACTCTCCCTCTTCCCTTCCCTCCCCTTCCATTCCCTTTGTTTTCCTTATCTTTCTCATTATTCCAGGCCAAAAAAGAGGCATTCAATTAATATTTTTGGAAGTGATTTTTCAGATTATCAGGGAAAGAAAGTACTTTCTTTTTGCTAGCAGTATCTCATGAATAAATTACTGAAGTGTGACTTGATTTGGAGTTCAGGGGGGAAGGCAGTTCTGGTAACTATCACAGACTGGACCTTCTGCTTTCCCGGTTTCCAGTGGAATTGAAATGAGGAAATATTCAACCTTTACTACCTAGAGAACCAGACAGTCCAGAAAGTCTCAAGAATGTGGCAGCAAAGGCTGCCATCTCTTGAGACATTCTCCAGAAGCGTCCACAACCCAAGGTCAACAACCAGAAGGGTGGTTTGGTCATTTCTCAAACTTTTCAGTTCCTTCCTGGAATATTTCATTTAGGGAAAGATAAGAAACTTGTCAGATTTTTTTTTTTTTTTTTTGTCTCTTTAAGCCTGATCACAGAGGGGCTAAAAAAAGGAAAAGCAACTGAATGACTGGAATTCATTTAGGAAGGAGTAAAAGAAGGGTGGTCTCTTGGGTCAGAAAGGGAACAGAATGGAGCAGGGCAGAGAGTTACAGCTCCAGGCAGTTTATGGAGTCAGGCTTGGCTTCCCTCTGCCCCATCTGCTCTCTTTCCATGGTGGATGTGAGGAAGTGGGAGGATGTCAACGCCCTGAAACCTCTTACCATAGAACAGTCTAATTGTTTCAAGATGGTTTCCCCTGCATTTGGGTGTGCATTTAATTAAAGTTATGTGTGTTTGTCTTAGGAACAACCAGACTAAATAAAATCGCTGCTGGGAGTGTGGTATTTGAACAAATACCACCCAGGCATGTGTGTATAGAATTAATAGATGATACACTGTCTGCATTTCATATAGCACACATTTTGGAAACCTGATCTTTTCGGCTTTGAAAGCAGGAGTAGTGCAATTATGTTTAGATGACTCTGCGGGGCTTAAACAATGTAGGGAAGTAGTCCTTGAACTCTGCAAGTCAGTAGGACAAAGGACTTGTCTAGTTGGAGGCTTGTGCTTTGGTTCTTCCGGATTTTCTCGGAATAGGGATGTGTTAGATATTTTTTACCAGCTGTTCAATTTTTGAAATCAAGTCAGACTACCTGGTCGCTTTTCTCCAGTTCTTCTCACATACAGCTACCAAATGAATTTACTTAAAAATACTACATACTATATGTTTAATTGCAGCCTCCTTCCCTGCAAAATTACCTTCCAGGCAAAATCAGCCTTTGTCTTTCGTAAGCCTGTTGATATTTGACAGAGGGATAGCGTGGAAGATATAATTGCTGCATAATTTGTCCATTATACTTTGAGTCACATAGATTTTCTGAGGCAATAAAGGTTATTTAGATGAACCTCTGTTCATCTTGCAAATATGCCCAAATGTATTTATTTCATATCCCTTGAATCTAAAATGTCCCAAACCCTATGGGATGTACAAACAGAAAAGGCAGAAAATATGTTCTGTGCCCACAACATGCTATAGCATCTGAGAAGACAAGACCAATGAAAGTACTGGAGAGTAATTAAATGCTTGAGTGGCAAATACTGCATGTCAGGGGTTCAGACAGGGAGAGAAAGACAGTGAAGCCATGGAGGGGCTAAGAAATGCTTCCTAAGAGAGTGATGTGACGTGAGCCTTTGAAGAATAGAGATGATTTGGGTAGGTCTGGGGAAGAGGACTGTATGGGCATAGGAAACAGCAGGAACAGTAGCCATGCCACATTGACAAGAAAAATAATGACAGGGTAGCCATTGGGTTCCCTCCCTTTTAAAAGTGTGTCATAGTAGCTGTTCCCATTGGAAGCACCTGGTGTGCTTTGAGATTCTGAATTCATTGGTTTGAATACAGTTGGGGATCTGGTTTTTTTAAAGCACCCCGGGTGATTTGAATGATCAATCCAAATTGAGAACCCCTGCCAGACCCTCCAGAGTGAGGCCCCAAGTTTCTAAGCCAGGGGCTTCCTAACAGGTGCTCCTGTGCCTTTCTAACAGGTTTCAGGTAAGCTGTGGAAGGGCTAGGGGGGTCCTGGGACCTGGTTGGCTGGGAAGGAAAGGGAAGCATTGATGTCTGGGTCTGCTATTTTGTTGTTGTTGTTTTAAACTATTTTGGGGGGTGGGCTGTCTCTTGTAGAGTGTATGGCTTTCTTAGGCTTAGAGGTCCCCACCTTTTAGTCAATCTTAATTCTACTATTTCAAATTTATATAGCTCTTCCACCTTGAAATCTTCTATATAATTCCAACCCTCGTTGATTTTCCTTATCTTTGGGCACTTAATTATCTGTATCAACATAGCATTTCATTATGTACTATTTACACAGTCCTCTACTTATTTAATGAATGTTAGTTTTGGTTGAACTAGACTGTAAACCCAAAGGAAGGCTGGCTTCTGTTTTCGGTTTGTCCCCAGTACAAGGGACACTTTAGGTCACAGGCCTCAAACTCCACTACATGCAGGCACCTGGCAAGGAATGGCAATGAGGGAAGCAGGCAGCTACCTGGCAAGTGTTACTTATCTAAATTGGCAGCTGCCACCCTACTGTAGTGAATGCCCCCATGCTGTATTGCCAGACCTTCCAAGTTTTCAGGAGAAGATGGAAGGCCAGATAATCATTTGCAATTTTAAGTATTGGCAACGCTTTTTAAAATAGACTTTACTTTTTAAGGTAGCTATAGGTTTACAGGAAAATAATGCAGAAAGTATACTTTCTGAACTTTCAGAGTTCCCATATACTGCCCCCAAACAACTTCCCCTATTTTTAGAATTTTGCATTACTGTGGTACATTTACAGTTGAAGAGGCAAAATTATTAAATTATGTTATTAACTAAAGTCCATAGTTTACATTAGGGTTCACTCTTTGTGTTGTATAGTTAATATGTTTCTCTCTGTGTGTGTGTGTGTGTGGTAACATTGTTCTAGTTTGCTAGCTGCCAGAATGCAATATACCAGAAACAGAATGGCTTTTAAAAAAGGGGAATTTAATAATTGCTAGTTTACAGTTCTAAGGCTGTGAAATTGTCCAGATTAAAACAAGTCTATAGAAATGTCTAATCTAAAGCATCCAGAGAAAGATACCTTGGTTCAAGAAGGCCAATTTCTCTCTCAGCTGGAAGGGCACTTGGTACACATGGCGGCATCTGCTAGCTTTCTCTCCAGCCTCGAGCTTCATGAAGCTTCCTGGGAGGTGTTTTCCTTCTTCAGCTCCAAAGGTCACTGGCTGGTGGACTCTGCTTCCCATGGCTATGTCATTCTGTTGTCCTTCTCTGCTCTCTCAGAATCTCCAAAGGTCGCTGGCTGGTGGACTTTGCAGTTCTCTCAGCCTCATGGCTCTGCTCAGTTCTGCTGTGGTTTTCTCGTCGTTCTCAAAAAGCATTCTTTCCAAAAAACATCTCCTCTTTTATAGGATCCCAGTAAACTAATCAAGTCTCACATAGAATGGGTGGAGACACGTCTCCATCTAATCAAGTTTAATATCCACAATTGATTGAGTCACACCTCCGTGGAGATTACCTCTAGTCCTGAATAGGGATTAGAAGAAACCATTGCTCCCACAAGATTGATTAGGGTTAAAATATGGCTTTTCTAGGGAACATTAATCCTTTCAAACCAGCACACATACATACAACATAAAATTCCCCATTGTAACCACTTTTAAGTATACAATTTACTGGTGGTAGTTACATTCACAATGTGGCACTATGGGTACCACCATCCCTTACCAAAACTTTCCATCACCCCAAACAGAATCTCTGTACCTATTATGCATCAAATCTCTGTTTCCCACACCCACCCCTGGTAACAAATTTTTTAAACATGGTGCAGCCCAAAGCAGACACTTTGGCAGATGGAATTATGCCTTGAGATTGCCGGTCTGCCCACCTCTGCTTTATGTACTTCAATCAGTTCCTGTTGAATGGACATGACTTCCATCTCCTTGCTTCCCTTCCTTTCATGCTGAAAGTACTATTCCAAAAGTAACCTTTTGGATTTTGAGGAAAATACAGTGAAATGAAAACCTGGGATCCAATCAGTTGAATGTAATCCAGTCAGTAGGAGACTTTTAAGGGAGAGGTGATGATTTCAGCAGTCAGAAGAGAGAACTTTCCATCTCTACTTCAGCCAGCCAGTCAGCCTCTCCGCGGAATTCATCAAACACCTTCATCTATTGTTGCCAGCCCATGGCCTGTTCTGTGGAATTTGGACTTGTGCGTCCCCACGGTTGCATGAGTCACTTTTATAAAATCTTATATTTACATATGTCTCCTGTTGGTTCCATCTCCCTAGAGAACCCTAACTAATACACTAGGCTTAAAAGTGGTGTGGTTTCCTAGCACACTTGATACTTCATCTCAGGGTCCCTTCCTCCAATCCCTGGGCGAAGTAGCACTGCTGAGTCTATTTGCACATTGTGACATTTAGAGGACAATAATTCTATTTTACAGTCTTTTTCTTTTCAATGCCGGTCACCACCTGAAACTTTATTGAACCTATCTGAAACATTTAGTATTGAAAGGCAACATTTTTCAATCTTTCTGCTGCATCAATTCCTAATAGAAGCAGAAGAGAATTTAGTTTTTCAGTGCTTTTACAGCTGAAAGGTATTAGGCAGCAGCAATACCACCTTCCTTACCCTCAGATTGTAATCTGAAAAGGGAATCCAGACCTTTTAATCCTATTATTAGGATTGTCCCACTGAAATATTGGGTGTGGGTTAAACCTCATTTGAGTTCAGTGACCTCATTAGAATCTAGATATTGTAGAAAATAAGTGCCATTAAATACTCAATCAGGTTGGAATCATAGACTTTCAGAACTGGAAATGGCTTTAGTGATTATATAGCCCAGATGAGTAAACTGAGGCCGGTGAATTTGAATGACTTTATTGCCCCACAACTAGGGCATGGCACAATTGGAATGAAAATCAAGGATTACTGACTTGTAGTTCATAGTTCCTTCGATTTATACCAGTGGTCCTAAATACTTAGCATATGTCAGAATCACAGGGGGGTGAGAGTGGGGCTGGAGGCTTGTTAAAACACAGAGTGTAGGGTCCTAGCCCTGGAGTCTGGGTCAGCCCTGGAATTTGCATTTCTTAAAGTTCCTAGTTGACAATGACATTGCTCATCCCAGAACCATTCATTGCGAACCACTGGATAACACTGTATTAGGAAGCAAAATTGAACTTATGACAATGAGCAGGGGAGAATGAAGGCAGAGAGAGAACCACAGGATAGATTTTTGGAGTAAATAATATAAAGGGGATTTATTAAGTTACAAGTTTACCATTTTAAGGGCATGAAAATGTCTAAACTAAGGCATGAGGGAAAGATACCTTGACTCAAGAAAAGCCGATGGAGCCAGAACACCTCTGTCAGCTGGGAAGGCACATGGCTGGCTTCTGCTGGTCCTTTGGCTTATGGTTTCAAACAGCTTCCAGGGGGAGGCGGGTATATTTTCTTTCTGCATCTCCAATGTCTCTGTCCGTGTTGGTTCTGAGCTTTTTCCAAAATGCTTCCCTCTTAAAGGATTCCAATAAGCAGATTAAAACCCAGCTTGAATAGGTGGAGACTCATCTACAAGATTGGATTAGGAAAAAGAACATTGGTTTTCTGGGGTACATAATCGATTCAAACCAACGAAAGTAGAATTAAAGTGTAGGCAATTTTAGGTAGTTGGGATGTGAGGTAACCACTGCAGAGTTGAAGTGGTCTCAAGGGGTTATGAGACAGCTGTTTTTTATCATGAAGCATTTATGAGTTTCTCACTGATCACAGTGATCCCTTTCTTGGAAATAAAGGGTTCTTAAAAGACAAGAAGCGAGGTGGTGGACACATTGGGAGAAACTGCTCTTAGGGTCAGTGGAGTAAGTTCGAGTCCTGATTTTTTACTCGTTTCCTAACCTCTCCGATCCTCAGTGTCTTCATCTGTGAAGCAGGGGAACATTGGGCCGGTTTATCTTTCTTGAACTGTTCTAACACTGGGATTCTGGGGCATGGTTAATGCTGGTATGGTTTGGGATGGTTGTGGCTTTGTGTGAGTGTTGGTAGTTTGCTTGATTTGGTGAGTGAAAATTGGTTGCAGAGGCAGTGGAAGGAATTGGAGACCCAGTCATGGTAATCACCTTGTTGCAATCTTGGCCTTACTCGGCCAGCTCTCTTGGTATTGGTGGGAGTCAAGTTGGTGAAGGAAGCAAGGAAGGGTTCAGATTGAGTCAGTTTTTGTGTGGATGAATATACCTGAAAAATCCAAGTCTTCTAAAGGTAGCCTTGTGAACTTGTATTTTCTTCAAATATGTTTCAGCTGGTAATCAGAAATGAGAAGATTTATGTCTATTATTACTCTGAACGATAGAAGGTGGTTTCTAGGCCATAACTTACAGGCTTTTGAATAGCAATAATTCAAGTCTCCTTTAAGTGGTTAAGATCCTTGAGAAATCTCCCAGCCTTGTCCTGAAGTATTTATTTAGGGAAAGTTTGCACAACTTGCTGAGTGGCTTTGTAGGAAATGAAACCTCCATTGCAGGCTCTGTTTTCTTCAGCGTTTGAATTACTTTCCCATCAGTTTGCAAGCCCTAGCAATACCAACTCTGCCCCACCGAGAAGCCTGTTTGCTTTTTGTGAAATACTTCCAGTTTTTAGTTTAAACTTTGTTTTTTCAAGAGCAACATTACCAGTAAATTTTATTACACTAGTGTACTGTTTCACAATTTGCAGAGTGATTTAACAACCAACAGTGGTGGTCAGGGGCCAGCTTTGGAGGCCAAGTACCTAGATTTAGAATCCAGGATCCACTACTTGTCAATTCTGGGGCTTCGGGCATATTCCTAAATGTCTCTCTGCCTCTCCACCCCACTATAGGATTGTTATGAATATGTAATGAGGTAAGACATAAAACATTCTTGATGCATAGTATTTCCATAGATTAGCTGCCGTTATTAATGATGTCGTTATTGTTTAATTACCTCAAAAACTCTGTTATCCTGTTTTTATAGGTGAAGGAATTACAGTTAAATACCTCATTGACTGAAAGGGGGAAGAGAGAAATGAGACAAAATAAAGTATCAGTGGCTGAGAGATTCCAAATAGAGTCGAGAGGTTATTCTTACACATTAGATAGATATCACCTTTTTAGTTAAGGCATAACAGAGAGGCTGGAGGAAACTACCTGCAAATGTAGAGCTGTGTTCCGGTAGCCATGTTTCTTGATGATGATTGTATAATGATACAGCTTTCGCAATATGAAATGTGTGATTATGAAAACCTTCTGTCTGATGCTTCTTTCTTCTACCTTATGGACAGATGAGTAAAACATATGAATTAAAAATAAATAAATAATAGGGGGAACAAATCTTAAAATAAATTTAGTAGATTGAAATGCTAGTGATCAATGAAAGGGAGGGGTAAGGGGTATAGTATGTATAAATTTTTTCTGTTTTCTTTTTATTTCTTTTTTCTGAATCGATGCAAATGTTCTAAGAAATGATCATGACGATGAATATACAACTATGTGATGAAAAAAAAGTGTTCATATTGTATGTTGATTGGTGTTGTAGACCCAGCCTTGATACCCAAGAATCTTTCACCACCTCACTCACTCTCCCTCTGCTATTTCCTCAACCTTGCCTTTAGCCTTCCTAATATTAATAAGCAGCAAAAGGATCAAAGTAATTTTATGTCAATCTTGAGGCTTTTCTGTTTGCTCCTTTTAGTTGCATCGCTGTTGAAGCGCCCCAGCTGAGTTTTACAAGCAAAACTAAACATTTCCTACTGTAATAAAACGTAGAACAACGGATATTCCTTTTTTTGTATGAAACATAGACACGAAATTGTCTTTACTGGATTTTTTGAATCCTTAAAATTGTCTTTGGGGATTATGTTTTCAAAAGGACCTTCGAAACAAGGGTGCCTTGGTAAAAATGATGTTGAGGTTTTTACTGTCCTCTCTTTAGAGAAGAACTCAGACTTTAGTGTGCACAGGAATCAGCTGGGAAGCTCATAAAATAAACTGCACCTTTGATTCCGTTGATCTGGGGTGGGACCTGAGAATCTACATTTCTAACAAATTACCAGGAGCTGCTGGTGCAGCTGCCCCCTGGGCTGCACTGTGAGTAGTGAAGACTCAATGTTGAGCTGCCCTTTCAGCCACAGGAGAATCTAGAGAACCACCCTGCTCGCCCTTGGCGATGATGCGTGTCCCTGTCACAGGGCCTAGAGTTAGAGGACTGGATAAAAGGATTTTATATGCCTCCCACTTCCACTGAATTCTTGGCTTATCTAAAGGAAGAAATAATCAAACAAAATTTCTCATAAAATATATTGCTATATAGACTCTTGAACATTTATCTTTAAAAGCAAAAGGCCACGTTTTTTAAATTAGACATAAAAGCCATTGCAGAGATAAAGTGAAGGATGTTCTTTATTTGTTTTGCATCCACAGTTTTATATTCCTTCAGGGGGCGATTTTAGCTGATAATTAAGTGAGGTAACTATCTCCAAAGACTCATTAAGAAAGATGTAATGTTTCTCCTTTAGAAAGTTTAAGTTGTAATTAAATTTTTCATCACTTAAAATTTGCCAGATTATAATTGGTGTTGACAAAGATGTAGAGAAATTGGAACCCTCATATGTTGTTGATGGGAATGTAAAATGGTACAGCCGGTATGGAAAACATTTTAACAGTTTCTCAGAAAGTTTAATATAGTGTTACCATATGACCCAGCAATTCCACTCCTAGATGTACACCCACAGGAAATGAGAACATATGTCTACACAAATGCTTACATGTGATTGTTCATTGCAGCACTGTTCATAATAGTCAAAAAGTGGCAATGACCCAAAGGTCTACCAACTGATGAATGGATAAAGAAAATATGGTAAATCCATACAATGGAATATTATTCATCATTTAAAGGGATGAAGTACTGATATGTGCTATAACATGAATGAAACCTGAAAACATTATGCTGTATTAAAGAAGGTAGGCACAAAAGGCCAAACAGCATATGATTCCAATTTTATTAGATACCCAGAAGACACAAAAGGAAGAGTAATGGTTGTCAGGGGCTTGGAGAGATAAGGATGGGCATTGACTGTTAATGGGTACAAAACTCTAGAAATTAAATAGTAGTTTTGGTTGTACAACTTTGAATAAACTAAAAATATCACTGAATTATACATTTTTAAATGGTGAATTTTAGGGTATGTGTATTATATCTCAATAAAAATTAACATTTGTCATGTTTCTCAGTCTGGCTTATTTTGTTCTAATAGAATCATATTTCATCATTATGCATTTGCTTTCGGTGGTTTATCTCATTTCCTAATGCTGACTCTACTGACATTTTACACCAGAAAATTGTTGAGGGGCTGACCTCTGCCTTGTGGGATGTTTAGCAGCAGCCCTGGCGTCTGTTCACTAGATGCCAGGAGTATCCTGTGCCATGAGCCAACAATCAAAATGTCTCCTAGCATTGCCCCATGTCCCCCGAGGGGAAAAGTCATCCCCCAGTTGGGAACTACTAGTTTACCTTTAGTCTTCCTACTAGAAGATGAGCTCCATGAGGACAGGGAGTTTGTTTTATTCTCCACAGTTTCCTCTCTGTTCAGCACAGGGTCTTAGTATCTTAGATACGAAGAAACACTAATATCCTAGTGCATATGTGAGTAGATGAATATATTTAACTATGGTGCTAGCAGTTCTTATAAAAAATGCAACTATAGAAATATCAAAACTACCTGCAAAATCATAGAGACATGAATACTTTTAGCCAGCTGCCCCAGACACAGGCCATTAGAAGGCACTACCCGTGCTCTTAATTATCCATGTGCCGGACTGGGGCACCATCTGCTCTCTCAGCCTGATATAACCCTACAGATGTCCATCTGCCATTTGGGGAGGGGTAGCCCCCCCCCCAGTCCATCAATCAGCTGGACTGACACCTTTGAGGATAACGACATTGTTCAGTCACTGCATAAGAAAGAAAATCTACTCTCTGTCACCCACAAATCCAGGTTCAGGCACTGATGACATTTTTTCTACCTAAGGAAACCCAGCTTTCCACTTGAGTATATATTCTTAAAAGTTGGCTTTGCTTCCAGGTCACATTCAGAGGCTAAAAATTAATGGCTTGCTATTGCCAAACTATACTTTACTCCATGGAAGGTATCCAAATGTTAGTAGCTCAAGAGTGGAAAGAGTGAACCGTAGACAGAGCTGGTCTTGGAAGGTTCTTTGTAAATGGCCACTCTCTACAGCTTTGCTCCCAAATTTCCATTCGGTGGAAATATACATAGCTTTTATTCCACTCTTTCTTTTTCTTTCTTTCTTGCTTCATTTTTAAGGCAGTGGTCATTCTGATTTAACTTCTGTAACCTGTCTTTTCTGAATGTTGAGACACTTCCTTTTGTGTTAAGCAGCATGACCTGTGCCTTGTCTTGTGTTAGTGAGACTACAAGACATTTTTTTTTTGTATGCTGTATGGCAGGGTCACATTTCATTCTCTTTCCATGTGAGCATCCCGTTGTTGCAGCACCATTTGTTGAATTTTTTGTGTGTTTTTGTTGGTTGGTTTGTTTGAGAAGTACCTGGGCTGGAAATCAAACCCAGGTCTCCTGCATGGCAGGTGAGAATTCTACCACTGAACTAGCCAATTAAAGGCATTTTTTAATGTAATTTTATTGAGACATAGTCACACGTTATACATTCCATCAAAAGTATACAATCAGTGGTTCACACCATCATCACATAGTTGTGCATTTATCACCATGGTCATTTTTAGAACATTTGTATTACTCCAAAAAAAAATGAAAAGATAAGAAAAAAAAGAACTCTAAACATCCCATACCACTTTCCCCTCTTCCCGTTAGTCACCCCTAGTATCCCATTCTACCCAGTTTTAAGACTTACAGTACAGGTAGGTTAACTAAGACAGTGTAGAATTGTCAAAGATAGATATATAGATCAGTGGAACAGAACAAGCCATCCGGAAGTAAAGACATGCAGACATGGACAACTGACTTGTATTAGTTTGTTAAGCTGTTGGAATGCAATATACCAGAAGTGGAATGGCTTTTAAAAAGGGAATTTAATAAGTTACAAATTTACAGTTCTAAGACCATACATATGTCCTAACTAAGACATCCAGAAAAAAATACTTTGGCTCAAAGAAGGGTGATCTGGGAAGGCACGTGGCTGGTGTCTTTTTTTTTTTTTAATTATTTATTTTTTAATTAATTATTTATTTATTTATTTGCATATGGGCAGGAGGCACCAGGAATCGAGCTCCAGACCTCCAGTATGGCAGTGGCTGTTGTCTTTTGGTCCTTATTCCTGGTTCCGTTGCTTCCACATTCTGATGTTGGTGGTTTCCTCTCTAAGCATCTGTGGGCATTCACTCAGCTGCTCCAGGACAAAACTCTGCGTTTTATCTCTTAGCTTAGCATCTGCCAGGGCTGGAGATTTCTTCTCTTTAGGTTCTGGCTATTTCTGTGAATCCTTGCTTAGCATCTAGCTATTTCTGTCTTAATCTTCAAATATCTACATTGGCTCTGCCTGTCAGTTCTGAGCTCTTTCCAAAATCTTTCCTCTTTTAAAGGACTCCAGTAAACTAGTCAAGACCCACCTTGAATAGGTGGAGTCACATCTCCATCTAATCAAAATATCACACCCACAATTGGGCATGCCACATCTGAAGATAATCTAATCAAAAGAGTTTCCTCCCCTACAATATTGAATCAGAATTAAAAGAAACAGCTTCCTGCACAAGGTAGGTTCAGGATTAAAACATGGCTTTTCTGGGGTATATAATAGATTCAAATTGGCGCATGACTTTTTTTTTCCTATATAGTTATACAATAATCATAAAATATTTGGGTTACTGTATTACAGTTCAACAACTTCAAGTAGTTCCTTCTAGCTATTCTAAAACACCAGACACTAAAAAGAAGTATCTATATAGTGAGTCAGTAGTCACAGTCATTTGTTAAATTCCAATTTCTCAGTTACACCTCCAGATTGATCCTGTATCAGATAAACCCTGAAATCAGGAGGTACCATCTCTCCAAGTACATCAACCAGTTTAATTCCTCTACCTAAGAACGTCTACCCCTTTCCAGGATGAAGAAGCTAAAATGGTCATTGTCTAGATATCCCTGAAGATTGAGAAAATGATCAAATGAGAGGGAGGAGGTGTAACTGAGAAATTGGAATTTAACAAATGACTGATCTATATATCTATCTTTGACAATTCTACACTGACTCACTATATAGATACTTCTTTTTAGTGTCTGGTGTTTTAGAATAGCTCGAAGGAAATACCTGCAGTTGTTGAACTATAATACAGTAACCCCAATTTTTTATGATGATTGTACAACTATATAGTAAAAACGAGTATATACTGTCATCTGAAAAAGTAAACTTACTAAGAAAAATGTTTATAAAAACTCAGATAGAGCCCAGAGCACTCCCTAGATGTTCAAGAATACTGTTGGTTGGGCCTTGGCATACTGTTTGCAATATCTGGCTAAAGCTTGCTTTGGAGTCACTTCAGAATTATCTCTTGACTCTATGATGGCAATTTTTCAGTGTTTATTACCTGCTTTACTCATAACTCATTTATTCCTCACAATGTCCCATTTTCTAGATGTGGAAACTGAGGTACAAAGCGTTCAGTAACTTGCCCAAGATCACATCCCCCATGTGGCAAAGTGGGGATTCAAACACACTTAGTCTTACTCCCCTGAGCCTTTAAAGACTACACGTTTCACCTCCCCAATATTTCACTTCTCGTTACACTTCCTCATCTGACTACATGTTCTTACCTGTCCTCTGAAGTTTACTAAAGTTATGTTGGAAGATTCGTTAAAATTTCAAAAATCATAGTTATTAGGAAGAAAGGCCAGGTTTCCTAAAGTTAATACCTTGAAATAAGTGGATATACAAATTAAATATACAAAAGAAATAAAACCATGTAATTTTCCCACCTTGCCCTTCTGTCACAATGGGCTTTACTCTGTTCTTGTATAGTGGCAGAGGAAAAAGAGAGAAAGGAGGCAGGGCTCCTATCTTCCTGCAGCTTTCTTTCTGAGGAGAATAAACAAAACAATCCAGTCCTTTATGTTGGAAATTGTTGTTCAAGTGTAAGGTATGTATATGTGGAACACATGGATGCTACTATAATATAAAGGAGATGGGTTATTTCTTTGTCTACTTTGTGTGTAGTTTCTTCTGTAATTGTGCACCTTCCATAAAAACAGACAAAACCAAACCAATACTGTCATCATTTTGGTTTTTTTTCTGTGGTACCTAATTTAGTAAACTTTTTCAGGTTATGTGTCCCAAGTTAAGCAGTGAAATGATTTTTTAAGTCAAATTCTATGGCATTTATATTATTAGATAAAATGTAAGCTATTTTAAAGAATGAATCAAAGTAACCAAGAAATCCCATATGTCTTAATGGTTATTCTTTTTATTTTATATTTTCTTTTTTTAAATCCTGCCAGCAGAGCATCTTCTTTTACTTCTAATTCAATAGAAGTCTTCAAAAAAACTTATGAAGACTTTCCAAATTTTAGACAGCAGTTGTAGCATGTACTTCATATGAGTAATATATCAATAATACTGAGCAAATTAAAGTAACTCCTTCAGAGTTTACATCAAGTAGAACGAAAAATAAAACGTCGGCTTGGTTGGAGAGCTCGGAGCTGATACAGTTTTATATTGCAGAAAGCCCTGATTGTGTTTTGCAAATTACAGGAACAATTGGGCTGGTAGGATTTATGTGCATTTTGTTTGTTTATTTGTATGTTTGTTTTTTTGTTTTTGTTATACTTGTTGTTCGTGCATCCACATGTGTGCACATGAACATGTGTTGTGGATGGGTCTTTTCTCTCCAGACCAAATCCACAGTTTAAAATTTGAATTTCATCATTTCTTTATTGCATAATGAGGCCTTCCAGCCTTGTTGCTGGCTCTTAACAGAGTCAGCTCTTTTTCTTATCTTTGGAGAGGTGTATTCTTGAACAGTTTTAAGCTGATCCCTTCCTTGGCCTAAGACCATATCATGAAGCTTTTTGAAGTCACTTAGCATATTTTGTATAATTAGGGTTATGTGGCACGTTGTTCCATCAAAGCACTTTAGCCTAGGTGTTCAAATATCTTAAATAAGCAACCCTATTATATGTGCAATTGAAACATTTATTAAAAATGTCTGAATTTGCCCTTACAAATATGTAATCAAATAATATAAATAATATCCACTGATACTTGACAGTTCATCTTTGTGGATGCTAATACACAAACTTCCTAACCCTGGTGTCATTCAGCGTTCCAGCAGGAAACAGGTGGCACCCTCAAATAGGACCATTGATGAGAGTTTAAGAAATTACTTACAAATGTGTGGCAAGGTTAAGTGAAACCAGCGAGGTTGGGAAAGCATCCCTGGGCTAGCAACAGTGGGAAACTCTTTCTGTCCGTGACCTACAAGGACAAGGAGAGTTGGGGAGCAGTTACCAAAACTCAGGTCGACCTGCACCTGTAGCCATAGGAGAACCACCCCACAGAGCTGTGACCTTGAGAGGAAGGCATCCACTGCCTACCTGTGGTCTTGGGAGGGATACAAGGCGGTAATGCCCGAAATCTTTCATCCTCTTGTCTCTAGAAAGTGTCTACTACTGGCCAAATCCAACCAGAAGCCAAAGGGCAAAGCAGCCCATAGAAACAATCCATTAGAGGTCTACTTCCTGGGCCAGGAGCCAGGTGGGGAAGGTTGGAGATGGAATCCGGAGAGGCAATGAGAATGTTCCACATTAATAAATATTCCCAAGGGCATATTTAACTAGTTTCTTGGCTTTGTCCCCATTTCCCAGAAATGCGTACTCAATGAGAAGGAATGGTGATACTTAGTGAAATTCTTTGTGGAAAAATAAATCAGAAACTTCTGCCTAAAATGATACTCTCCCCCATTCTTACCATCATGGCCATGTGTCTTAGGAAGTCAAGCAGCAGTTTTAGGTAATATCAGAATATAATAAACACCTGGAAATTACACTTCTTTGACAAACACTTTGAAAGAATGAAATATTTAGTTAAATGAAATGAGTGAAAAATGATTTTACTAGCTAAAGACATGATGACACTGGATATATGTGATGTAAAATTAGCATGAATATCTGTGTTTTGATCAACTAAGTTTATCCATTTTTATTTGTACTTTGTTCATTTTATATGTAAGAGTAATAACTGCTGAAGCTTTAGGTAAAATATATGAGGGGAAAATTACAAATTGGGAAAAGAGTATGATTATTCTGTTTTTCCAGTGGAGCACAAGCATTCTGTAGGAGAATAGTTTGGGAGTCCTCAGAATAGAGGAAAATTTCAACTTCTGATCTAAAATCTAATGGGAGAGGCAGGATGAAACAAAATTCCTCTCCCACACAAAACACACACATTATTAAAGTATGTTTATTGAAAACTTAGTTTACTGGATTCTTTTATAAAATGTTTTCCAGGCATTTGGAGATACCAATTTGGTTTTATATTTTAAAAAGCAATTTCCTCATAGAATGATTTAGAAAGTGTTCCCTCCTTTTCAAGTTTTCCAAAGAGGTTGACAGGACTGTTGTTAATTCTGCTTGGAATGTTTGTTAAAATTCTCCTATGAAGCCATCTGGTCCAGGCTTTTCTATGTTGGGAGATTTTTGATTACTGATCCGGTCTCATTCCTAGTTATTGATTTATTAAGATCTTCTGTTTCCTCTTGGATCAATGTAGGGGGTTTGTGTGTTTCTTTGTATTTGTCCATTTCATCAATGTTTAATTTGTTGGTGCACAGTTGTTCATTGTATCCTTTTAGAGTTCTTTTTACTTCTGAGTTAAGTAATATCCCCCTTTTTATTTCTGATTTTAGTTATTTGTATCCTCTGTCTTTTTTCTTTGTCAGTCTAGCTAAAGATTTGTCAATTTTATTGATCTTTTCAAAGAACCAACATTTGTTTTTTGTAAATTCTTTCTATAGTTTTTTTTTATTCTCTGTTTCATTTATCTCCACTCTAATCTTTATTTCCTTTCTTCTACTCACTTTAGGCTTAATTTACTCTTTTTCTAGATCCTTCAATTTTGAGGTTAAGTCTCTTATTGAGATCTTTCTTCTTTTTAAATGTAAGTATTTAGAGCTATAAATTTCCCTCTAAGCGCTGCTTTTGGTGCATCACATAAGTTTTGGTACACTGGGTTTTCATTTTCATTAGCATCAAGGTATTTCCTAATTTCCTTTGTGATTTCTTCTTTGACCCATTGGTTGTTTAAGAGTATGCTGTTTAATTTGTGAATTTTATATCTCTCCCTCTGTTACTGATTTCTAGCTTCATTCCATTTTGGTTGGAGAAGATACCTTGCATGATTCAATATTTTAGAATTTTTTGAGACTTGTTTAGTGACCTAAGATATGGTCTGTCTAGAGTATAAGCCATATGAAGTGTTCTATATATATATGTGTGTTAGGTCGAGTTCGTGTAGACTAAGTCTTAGGTATTCTTACTGATCTTCTTTATAGATGTTCTATTTTTTTTTATAAACTTTTTTATTAATTAAAAAACTTAACAAAAGGACATTAAGATATCATTCCATTCTACATATACAATCAGTAATTCTTAATACTATCACATAGTTGCATATTCATCATTTCTTAGAACATTTGCATCGATTTAGAAAAAGAAATAAAAAGACATCAGAAAAAGAAAGAAAACGATAATAGAGAAAAAAAGATTATACATACCATACCCCTTACCCCTTGCTTTCATTTATCACTAGCATTTCAAACTGAATTTATTTTAACATTTGTTCCCCCTATTATTTATTTTTATTCCATATGTTCTACTCTTCTGTTGATATAGTAGCTGAAAGGAGCATCAGACACAAGGTTTTCACATTCACAGAGTCTCATTGTGAAAGCTATATCATTGTTCAATCATCATCAAGAAACATGGCTACTGGAACACAGCGCTACATTTTCAGGCAGTTC